>JBCNYH010000015.1:12973828-12987608 GCA_039654325.1 Tandanus tandanus
GAAAAGTTTTCTGCAAGCTTCTAAATTGACCAGTGGGGAAGGGGGGGGGTCGTTTTGGGACTTGAGGGGCCAAAATTTTCCTTTTTTTTTTTTTTTTTTTTTTTTTTTTTTTTTTTTTCCCTTCCTGTTTATCATGAGCGCTTAGGCTCTACGTTGGCTTGTGTATCAGACGGAACATTTAATTACTGATTACAAGTTTAGTCAGCAAATAGATTTCAGAAAGAATCGGGATAGACTGGCTTTCCTTTTAGGGAATGGTTTCTCACATAGCTTCCTTCACATCGAAGATACTGTTAATTCATTCATCCCTCTTCTGTAATCGCTTTATCCTGGTCACAGGAACGTTAGAGGACCCTAGATACACCCAAGCACCAAGGACATACACACTTTAGGTCAATTTAACATGGCTGTGGGTTTGGGAGGTAGGAGGAAACCTGCAAATATGCTTGGGAGAGTATGTACAGAAATTTGGCATAAACAATAACCCGTGACCTTTGAACTCTGGGGTGGAAATCCATGTGTAGTTTACTGACAATAAATCCGTTTGAAGTGAACACAGGAAGTGTTAATACAGATGTTATAATTGCCTTCATTATAACGATGACCTGTAACATTTCAGCTGATGTTGGCTGCATGTTGTTACCCCTGGAAACTGTCCATAAAATCTCTATTTAAAAAACAAAAGCACTTCTAATGTTGAAAGGGCGCCTTTGTTCTTGGAGTACGTGTTAGAGGATGTGACTCTTATCGTCACAGACCAGTCATTGTTTTACGAGCCTTGTTGTACTCAGTTGAATGGCCTCAGCCGTGTGTTTGCTCTCTAAACATGCCCTATGTCCATAAACTCATCCAACGTTGCGTGTTTCATCCCGTAGCGGGTTTTTCTCTACACACAAGTTTTCACCGCTGTGTCTCTCATTTTCAAGCTCATCTCTTGTGGCTTGTCTGTCATTCTCCAAATCACTGTCTTTAAGATAGCAAGGGAAGTTTGTAGCCAGCTGTGTTTGTGCAATGCAGTGTGTGTGTGTGTGTGTGTGTGTGTGTGTCTGTCTATCTATCTATCTATCTGTCTATCTATATATATATTTGTTATATATACACACACACACACACACTTTTTTTATTTTTATTTATTTATTTATTTTTTAATGCTATATTAATCTCGCATTTAACCCATCCAAAGTGAGCACACACTCGGAGCAGTGGGCAGCCACAATGCGGCGTCCGTAGAGCAGTTGGGGGTTTGGTGCCTCACTAAAGGGGACTTCAGTCATAGGGGTGGAGGATGGGGGGAAGGTGCTGCTCACTCCTCCCGCCACCACACAGTTTTTTTTCTGCTGGTTCAGGAATCAAACCAGTGACCTTTCAGTCCCGAACCTGCTATGCTAACCATTAGGCCTTGGCTGACCCATATTATCTCAGATGCAGCTGGCTGTTAAGTTGAAGTCCATAAGTTCTGGGTTATAGTGTGTGTGTGTGTGTGTGTGTGTGTGTGTGTGTGTGTGTGTGTACAAGTAAAGATGCACTGAGATTGTATTGCAGAGTGACAACTTTCCCACTGCACTCACCACCTAATACCACTGCTGGTTGGAACTGGGAATGAAAGACCACAACCCACTGTTCATCCACTCATCCTGTCCTCCTCGCACCAATTTCTGTTTCTGGTCATCATCTGTTTTAGCCTTCAGTAAGCAGGAGATCCTCCAAGGACATTTTCAGGAGCTGAGTCAGTTTTATCTCACAGTGTGGAGACATCTGAGGTTCTTTGTCACTTCTAGGATGTTTGATGCTCTAGATGGGAAAAACAATCTTCAAATTCCTTGCTGTGCAGATTAACTTGAACGGCATTAAAGCTTCTTTTAACATCATGTATCACTAGCATACTAGCATGCATACTAGATGTACGTTGCAGTTGAGTTGAACTTTGGGTTAGTACATGCAAAATGCAGAACTGAGCTAGTAAATTAAAACCAGAAACGTGACTTTTCAAAAAGTGCGAATGGATCTTTTTAATGCATGAAACAGCAAGAAGGTTCTGGTGGTTGACTGGAGCTTTTCTGTGTGGAGCTTGCATGTTCTCACCATGCTTCATCCTCAGAAATCCTCAGTGATTTCTGTTAAATATGCCTTGGCTGATGGGGCCAACTACTTTTTTATCTAGGTCAGGATATTTGAGATCGCCTCTGCTATTTCCGACGGTTTTCACTACTCCCTCGGCTATTTATAGCAGATTCTGAGATCGCCGAGTATTTCCCCAGGGTGGCCACCATATTGCTTTTGTTGTTTAATAGTTAATAAATTAGCTTAGTATTAATCTACCTCATACATCATGATTCCTTTTCCATTTTGAAATGCTTTCTTTAATGCTAAACATCTGCATTTGTACTCAGGAAGTGAAAACAAAGTATTAGTATATTGCACTGCTTCTTGGTTTGGTTGGATACAAAAACTGGCTCACCCCTGCCACATTTCTGCTAAATCTCAAGATGCAAAAATGGTGCTTAATGACCGTGAGGCTATATATTCGAATAGTGCACCCTGTCAGCAATTCAGGGTGTGGATTGTGTGCTGACCACAAGCAGCTTACAGTCACTAACACTAATAAAACCAGGAAATCTTAATGTAGCATTCTGAAAAATGATAGGCTTCTGGGTATACCCCAATGGAGAACACATGCAGAATTTGAGGAGGATTGGTAAAATCTTTCTCAAGCTATTGTCTGGAAATGATCAGGTGTGAAAGGGAAAAAAATTATTAGGGGCCCAAGCATCGATCCCTAATTTTTGTTAGTATTTTATTTATTATTATTCTGATTAACTGCTGGTACTGATACTGTGTCTCATGAACCATATGAGGGAAATCAACCTAACAGTGGTGCTATAGTGCTGTGGTGGCCCATGTCTTGAGAACTTCATTACTTAAATAAAATAAATAAATCTAACTGATACCTACTCATTTCCAATATGATGGGTAATTTAATTAATTCATTCATTTTCTGAACCGCTTAATTCTAATTAGGGTCGCGCGGAGGCTGGCGCCCATCCCAGCCGACTTTGGGCGAGGGCAGAGTACACCCTGTACAGCTCGCCAGGCCATTGCAGGGCGGAAACCTGCTGACGGCAACCCAATGGCCTTCTCTTTACGAACGACAGCAGTGGTTCTTTTACACGCCTCCCACCACAGACAGTGAGAGACATGGCCGGCCTTTGATAACCCAGTTAGCTGCACTGGGGGGACAGCAGTCACAACTTGGTGATAGTGGGGCTTGAACCCCAGACCTTCGGATCGGTAAGCCAGCACCTTAACCACCGAGCCACCACTTCCCCTATGATGGGTGATTTGCTTAATTTATGTAATCCTCCCAACCTGCTTCCTTGTCATTTGAAGGAGGCGTGTTAAAGCTTCCATTGCTGTCATTTTCTGAACAATCAGCATTTTGAATGAATACACACCTACAGCATATCCAGATTAGTTACAAACATTGGTCTTGGACAGGACATCCTAATATTTACTGATCACCATGTAGCCCAGTGTTTTTGGACTTCTCTCACAGCTAAAGTAGGAACATTATACAAATTCAATTCAAATTTTATTTGTCACATACAAAATCATACACAGTACATGTAGTGAAATGCTTAATATACTACTTTTACATTTATACTAATACTACTTATTACTTTATATTAATTAATTTTATATTATATATAAAATTTTAGATTATATTAATAATGAATTAATTTATACTTGTACTACTTTTACATTTATACTAATACTACTTATTACTTTATATTAATTATATATATATTTATAATTTTATATAATATTAATAATTAATTAATTAATACTTGTACTACTTTTACATTTATACTACTGAAAAGCGTTGTTTACTCTGAGGTTGAAGCAGTGACGTTTTAATTCAAGTGTTGGCTCTTTGTCCATGTTTCTAAATCTAAAAAGGCTTTTGTCCTGTAGACAACACTGAAGAAAACACGAAAATTGAGAAAATGGTTGCGTGAGACTCTGATTGTGTCAAGACACTAAACCTGGTATTCCTGTTTCTATGCTCACGATGTCCACCATGTTGCTTAAGGTTATATTAAATAGCTACGGACATTTATATATACAAATAATAAGTAGCTCCTTCTTCATGATTATTGAGTCCAAGGGCTCTCCTTATTTCCATCCAGGCTGGCTTGCTACATTGTCTTAGCAACCTCCATCCATTGCTGTTTATTCGGGAATGTGTCGGCAGGACTCATGTTAACTTTTCACTTGCCTCAGGGTTCTGCCTTGATGAGCCCATCGATTCTGACACCATGACATTTCCCTCCTTGCCCTCTCTTGCGCTCGCCAGATGAGGCATGTCTGTATGTCAGCGCATCCTGATTCACCCTTGTTTCTTGACTAACTCGGATTACTGCTCTTGTCTTTAAACCGTTCATACAGATGCAGTCCAGGACATCAAGACCATTCTGAAACATGAATTGCATGTACCATCATTCCCTGCGACCAAACTGCTGCTGATTTACCCAAGACATTCACAGTCTCACGTTGTTCTTTGTCTTCAGTCATAGGTGTGGATCCCAGCAAGGCTTTGATGCTACTGCTAATTTTTTGACCCCGTTTCCTGTCGTTATTCTCCTTGAGGATGTTTTCTGCTTTGAAGATGGCTACCCTGATATGGCTTTTGGATTTACTTTGTACTGGCTTTTGGGTGTTCTCTGATAACTATTCTAGCGAATAACCAGCCATAACATTAAAAACATTATTACCACTTGTCACAAAGGCACCTGCCCAGGAGTGGGGCATATTAAGCAGAAAGCGAACAGTTGATGTGGTGGAAGCAAGGAAAATTATCACATGTAAGGAAATAATTGAATTTGGACACATTGCGATGGATAAACGACTGAGTCTGTTCATCTCCAAAATGGCAGGCCTTGAGTGGTGTACATGGTATACAGTGTTAAATATCTACCAAAGGTGGCCAAAGACTTGGAGAACAGTATACTGGCAAGAGGGTCATTGGTGCCCAAGGCTCACTGGTGGGGAGTGAAGGTTAGTACGTCTGGTCTAATCCCATAGAAGGGTTACTATATGTTGGACTATGATGTGGTGTCTGAGCACCCAGTGCATCGCAGCTTTGCTGTGTAGGTAGCTGTATAACCACAGACCAGTCAGGTGGTGTTAATGTTATAAATCTGATATTAATGGAAATTATTTGTTGTGATTTCACAATTTTCTCAGTTCTGTGCAAAAAGGGTTTGATAGCATATCCAAACTATTGTCTCGAATGATTCCTCAGACCTATTCTACGTGTGTAGTCTGGCATTCATTCAATTTTCCATTCATAGCATTAGTTCCTACTTGCTATTTCTTCCCCTTCACTGTTTGGTGTGCAAATATGAACTAAAAATACGTTGGTTTCCATGGTTTCATCTTATCCTGTCATATAAGACCTCTCGTTACTTGTGTATCTGTTTAGGTCTGATGTCAATAGCCATTTCCTGGCTATTCGTTTAGTGTTGCCAAATTCGACGTTTGATTACTAGGTTTGGTGTTTGTTTTGTTTTTAGACCCCTTCAGGGTAGCGACACATCGAAGAACTTTTCAGCATGTTACCGACTGTCTTGAACTCAGTTTGGCTCTCAAGCTCACATCACAGCTACTGTTATACGAGTTTACGAAGCAGGACTCACCACCGGTGTATGACGTCTGACTTGAAATTGTAATTATTGACTGATAAACATGATCCCACCCATGATTGATCACTTGGTTCTGTCTGCGAACAAGCACTTATAACCCATGTTAAATGGGTCGAGTCGGTTGTTGCATGGTGGGTTCTGTACTTTCCTGTCTTTGCTGAATTAGCATATCTGGATCATAAACATTTTGCATGTTAAGAGAGAGAGACTTTTAGCTGACTATTAAAAAAATAATGATAGTGTATGGCAACCAACAATATCATTTTTTTTGTATAGCCATGGGGATTCCACAACATTTTGTAATCATACTACCATAATGATTCTGAGCTTTGTAAGTGGAAATTGTGAAAATGAGATTTAGTGTACAAGCCACAGGAATGATCCTACCAGAGCTCAGTACAAGCAAACAGATTAGCACAAGACAAGGGTGACTCGATGAGGGAGAGACTAGGACGTTGGGGGAACAAAAAAATCGTGAACTAATATATTTGAAGGGTCAGACACACGTTCCTTAGTATAATTTGAAAGTTTTGGAAGCCAGAAGTACTTTTTTTCCCTCTCCAGTTAAAATCCACATTCCGTGGACATCGCAGCCACTGATACTCGACTCTGTGCCTGGCACTTATGGCACTCCACAGTGGGATCCGTATCAGGTGTGTGTAAGCCGAGATCCAAGGACTGCCAGCCCGGCTAGTCTGTGTCACCCAGCAACCACAAATTTAAGTCATCAAAGAAGTCGTACGTTGCATTAATTATTCATGAAGGTCAAGCATTTGGAGAAACGGGTGATGTAAGAGAAGGAACAGCAGACACACTGAGAATGCCCATCTGCCCCGGCGTCAAGAGGAGCATTTGCCAAAATGGCGCCGGGGTAAAAGAGCAAGAACAAAAAAAAAACCATGCTTGGTATCTTTTTTGTTTCATTCATACTCAGAAACACAAAGGATCATGTGAAATGTAAAAATGGCAGAGAGCATTTGGTATCCATTGTCATAAAAAAGAACAAAAATCTGTAGAATGAGCCCGATTACGTCATACGAGAAACAGAGATTTGCAATTCTCACATTTTATAAGTGTCAGAATGTCAGAATTGTTTGGCGAGAGAAAGAGGGGTTGGGATTTTCCGCTGCAGGAAGAGTCTCTCAGTGTTTAAAGACTGCAGTCCTGAGGTCTTTCATCATTGTGGACAGAGTGAGTTCAGCCGCAGACAATCTGCACAGAAGAGCTCTGGCAGTTAATATAAGTGACTGTAAAGACTCTGACCGCCACTGCAAACACACTCTTCAGTACACCATCACTCCTCCTGCAGGATATTTTTCCATTTCTGTGTTCCAGAGCTGATCTTTATTTATTTGGATGTTTATTTATTTATTTATTTATTTCTCTCGGTGGAGAAATTTCATCACCAGTTCCACTGTTTTTGCCATCTTGGGGTTGATGTCCTTGAGTGTTGGTGCTTCACTGACCAGGTTCCTGCTAGGTTGGATAATTGGCTGATGACCTGAAGAGATGTGGCACTACACAGTTTACAAATTCCGACCTTTTACGTATTCTGACTATTATTTGCTTTATCAAAACAGGATGTAAACCCATTAGTCTGTGATTACTTTAATGAAAGCATGCGCACCTCTGCTTGCTTAGGAAGGAATCCAATAAGCCAATCGTGTGGCAATGTTAAAACTGGTACAAAAATCATCCAGTGTGCAGGAGTTCTGCAGACAGAATCACATTGTTGATGAGAGAGGTCGGAGTAGAAGTAGCCAGACGGAAGTGAAACCGATGTGGTGATCTGCAGTTGCAGCAGATATTTCTCACAGTTTTGTGTGGCGAATGTGCTGCAACTGCAGAAGATCACATCAGTTTTCACTCCCGTCAATGAAGATCAGCTGCTTGAGACTATAGTTGGCACAGGCGCAATGAAACTGTACAGGTGAAGATTGGAAAGAACACCTGGCCTTTATCTAAAATGTGTTTCTGTTATGGGCAGTCAGTCCTGGGTTCAGGTCCCAGCTTTGGGAGTTCTGTGTGGAGTTTGTTTGTTTTCTCCGTGCTTGTGTGGGTTTCCGCTGGGTACACAGGTTTCCTTCCACAGTCCAAAGACATGCATATTAGGCTAATTGTGCTAATGTATATTAGCCTAATAGTGTGTGTGTGTTGGCCCTACAATGGTCTGGCAAGCTGTTTAGGATGTACCCTGCCAGTATCCCTACGACCCTAGTAGGATTAATCGGTTCAGCAAATGGGTGAGTGAGTGAGATTGTTTCTGTTACGGTTGTCGCTGAGTATAATCTGTTCTAGTTGGCCCTGAGATGGTTGCTTGTTTCTAACCCGTCCTCTGTTAGCCAGTAAAGGTTGTACATGTGTAGTAGTCAGGCTACTCCCATTCTTTAAACTCAGAACCACCTGAAGTTTTAAACCAGTTAGTTCTTCAGAGTAAAGCTAGTTCTCTTACATAGCAGAAGAGACTTTGATTTTTTGCCTTCCAGGGTAAACCGTTATTATTCCGTAAGTGTTCCGCACACCTCCACTGCAGTACATGAGATGAAGGAGCTACCTTGCATTCCTGGTAGGGCATGTCTTCCATTGCCAAAGTTTGGTTGTGTTGAAAATCCTCTTGGTCACATGTTAGCTCATTGCAACCATGAAGGCACCCGAGAGGCATACGTGGCTTACCTGATGCTACCGTGGTAAAAAGGTACGTGGAACAGCGACAGCCATATATGCATTGTGGTTACTGCCACTATACATGACGTTTCTCAGGCAAGTGCATATTTCCTGTGCCCATATTTGTGCGGCAGACCTCCCCCAAACTCTGCCAGGATGGTCGCGGATTGGCTACGGTAATCTCAGGCAGGGTGCTCACGTATTAACCAGCTATGTGAGACTTTAGCTTATTCTGTGATACAAGTTTAAAGTAATATTTTGTGGAAGTTTCGTTTCACTGTTCCCTGTGAGCAGAGTCATGCTTTCCTTTCTGTGTGTGGAATGTGTGCTTTAAAGTTACTGTAAACCTGAAACTCCAGAGTGAGAGCAGGTGCAGTACAGGGTGGAGTACACACAAGCCTAACGAGTTAATGTTGACTTGGGTGATGCAATGTGTTAAACTCATATGTTTCAGTTATTGTGTTTGTGTGAGGGTGTGTATGTGTGTGCAGGTGCACTCACAAGTTAAATGATAGTTAAATCTGGCCAGATGGCTGTAAGAGAGCTGTTTTTCCACTTGAGTGAATCACCAGTCTGCTGCTGAAGTGATTTCCGTCAGATGCAGTCGCTGCAAGGGCTATCACTAACTGCCTACTCGACTGAGAATAGTCAACTGTTATAGACCCTCTGTACCTGCCCACGTATGCAACCTGTGCACTGCCGTCATCTTTACAGCGCATCCACGCACAGGCGTCATCAACCCAGAATACATCACACATCCACCCATAACTGCAGCACCCTCAACATGTGTTTTAAACTTCCCTCTAAATTTAGCTCTGTTCTGAAATGTGTATTTTAGAGAGTTTGTCCTAATTTTAATTTATGTTTACTAGAACATGAGTCACTGTCGAAATTAGAGGTTGTGAGAAGTCACTCAGACGGGTGCAGCTTGTGAAACAGCATAGCAAGCCGCCCTGGATCAAATAAATGATCTGCTCGCTGATAAGGATTTTGAACACCTGAGTAATGAATAACGAACACAAAAGCATTTGATAAAGGTATAATAATAATTAGACTATTTTGCTTTCTTATCTCAACCGCTCTGTCTGTGCTAAACCATAAAAATTGGCCCATTTTCACACAGACATCTTAGGAAGGAAAGCCATTATAAATTACTTTACATCATTTTATGTATGAGACCGAGGCAGGAAGTCCAACTGCACCCGTATTCATAAAATCACAATATGTCCCAAGATTACACAAATTTTAATTTCCCAGGAAAGTAAATTATTGCAAACACCAACAGGGGTGCTGTGTAATGTACAATGTAAGTAGGCTGAGGGACTTAAATTTAAAGCAGACCATCAGTTGTTGTTCAGACCCTCATCGAATTTTACGCTTTAACATTGACACTTCAACAATCCAGAAACAACTCTAGCGTGCATTGGGCCAGATGTGTGGGTGACGTTGGGGCTGACCTGCAAAATCACCTGACCTCAGTCTCATAGAAATCCTGAAATTCTAATTTTGAAATGCCCACCAAGCCTGAGGCACATAATTGTTTTAGTGTATATGAAATGGGAACATAGAAAAGCACGATAAAATAAGACTTTCATGGTCATTTCAAAAATCCAACACACTGTGAGCAGGTGCATAGGCTAAGAGCCGTGTAACCGTGTCTCTTTAAACACCATTCAGAGTTTAAATATATAGTACATGGAGACATAAAGAAAAGTAAACTAAAACCAAGATTTTAATAGTTTATATGTACATATTTTAACCATGACAGAGACGGGTCAGTTGAGCTGTGCAGCTAATACCACTGTGTAGCTAATGAAGTTTTTTACATTTTCATTTACATGTTCGGCATTTGGCAGACGCCCTTATCCAGAGCGACTTACATTTTTTAAATACAACTGAGCAATTGAGGGTTAAGGGCCTTGCTCAAGGGCCCAACAGTGGCAGGTTGGTGGTACCTGCACTTTTGAGCCTACTTATTAGGAATTTAGTATACTACACAGAAACACAAGTAAACTGCAGTCGGTAAATATGCCTGCTCCTAGTGACTGTTACAAACTTTGAGTCTCCACCAGTGTGATTCAATCATTATCCACTCTGAATAATGTTTATTTTAATCCCGAGGTAATGGGCCACTCAGATCGTGCCGTTCCTCTGTAGCATATGCTAATCAGTGTTATTTACTTCACCTGTCAATGGCTATAATGGTTTTAAAGTCATGTCTGGATACGTTTTATTGATCTTTGTGTAGTTTTGGGGAGTACTCAGGTTGGTCTAACTAGAGCTCCATGGTTGTAAGACTTTACTGTAATTCCTGAAACACCAGCCTTTGTATCATCTCCAAGTTGGATAATGATATGAACCCAACTAGTGGAGGGGAGACAGAACCCTGATATCCCGGTTAAAACCTCTGGTCTGTGCTTTCCTAAACAGTAAAACGGAAGCTGAGGGAGAATCTGAATCCTGAATGTCAGTAATTGAAAACAAGATCATTAACATGCATTGATGTAAAATCATGCTAATCCCATAGAAAATCTCAGAATACAGTTTTACTTATTAATTGTAAACATTTTAACCAGCAGAACTTGCACTGAAGGTTAGCTTGCAGATAGACCGATGATACTGTCCGCATGAATGAACTGTATGCTGGCTGAACAATTCAGTATGCGTACTCATGCTATTCTTGCTGGTGACGATTTAAAGACTTGTGTGGGTTTTTAATTTGTTGTGTGACTTGCAATACACTGGCATGCAAAACGGACTGTCTCTGTTATAAGCTAGTTATTGATGCTATGGATGATGTTCTGCCACATTAGTGCCGTGATTCATGCTGCACTGAGAAACTCCGTGAGAAAAGCCTTGTTGTTGTTATCATGATGAGGAAATCGGCTGAATCTGTTCTGCCTCAGTGTGTTGCACAGATGTAGAGGCAGCCCTGCAAAGGATGAGCGCTCAGCCTGTAGAGGAAGCCTGCCGCTTCCTTCCTTTGCATCTCTTTTTTACCTTCCTGTTCTCTCCCCTCTCTTGTCGTTTCTTCTGAGGGAACTGACTTGATGAAGGCTTCTTGAACGCGTGTCGGATTTCCTGAAGGCTTCCGTGTGCTCGCTGTTTCTTTAGTTCATTTGTCCTTTCGTCCTGCGTTTCTTTCTGTATCGTTCTCCTCCCCCACATGCCTCACAAAGCCCAGGCTTGACTGTCCTAGGCTGGACATAGGCCAGAACTCTACGGCCTGTGGCTCCTTTTACTTGCTCTTGGTTTGAACGGACAGATTTATAGTCGAAGACCCCACTTCCTTTCTCTCACTAGCAGTACAGGAGGTTTTTACCATAAATTCCTTTGTGGATTTTTACCAAAATTTGGCACACAGCTGTTTTTTTTAAGGCCTTGTCTGTTGTTTGTGTTGCCAGATTGGTCACCCAGGCTGACCTCATACTTCTGTTTTGGCACCATAATTTAATCCTCTCTAAGGATAGTAACAGCTTGTATGTAGGCAGATAGAAACCTGTTCATTTTCTGAAAAGCCCACTCTGGTTGTGTTATCAGGTGACGCCATGAGACTCCCATTACACCCAAGCTTGAAATCGCATTAGCATTTCTAATGGCTTTAGGTCAAAAATACCTCTCACAGACCCATGAGTGCTTAGGGTAAGCACATCGAAATTGAGTTAGATGTAGCTTCCTTTCAGTGGTATTATATTGCAGTGGTTTGCTCAGCAGCCATTCACAGTGTGCAGCCATCCAGCTAAATCATCAGTATTCATCAAACGCACCATCACTTTTTCATATATCCTGTCTTAGACAAACAGGCCAGTGACAGACTGAGCTCCCTCACCTCATGCGCACCAACACTCAATTCCCTTCTGTATTCTCACACTTCCTCCCACAGGACCAGTTCGAGAACATCGACAAGCACACACAATGGGGCATCGACTTCCTGGAGCGCTATGCAAAGTTCGTGAAGGAACGGCTGGAGATAGAGCAAAACTATGCAAAACAGTTGCGGTGAGTATTTTAATAACCCAGCATCAACACAGGGCACACAAGGGGATGGGTCCGTGTCATTTTGTCATAGTCAGTAACTTGGAATTGTTGCTGGTTGAAAGTCACATTTTAGTTTTAGTTTTTTTATTTTTGTGATTTTAGTCAGTGGAAAGTTTTCCCTCTAAATGTGGGTCAGTGCTTTAGTCATAATTGTTGCAGTTTTGTGATGCTGTAATAGATTTTGCTGAAGGATATTTCTCCTGGCTGTAAAACTTCCTTACAGCGTAAGCAAACCTGGCACTGTGTGTTGAGTCACCTAAAGAATGTGTTCCTGACTTCCTGCACTTCTTTCACATACATCATATAACATGCCTAAAAGTTTGTTAGGGAAAAAGTGCAATACAGTCATGTGCACGTGTTGGTGTCATGTGCAGTACAATTTCCAATTTATTTATTTTCTTGCTTATACCTACAGTCTTCACCACAGACCCTGCAGGTGAATGTAAACACACTAAGGTTTATTTACAAGGAAAGACGGACAGGTCCGGAAACATGGTGCAAAACATGTTAAATGTAACAGGCAAAAGCTATGAAAATACAAGATGCAGGTAAATAAACCAGATCAAAACTGGAATGTCAGCTAAAAAATGAAAGTCTTGGGTCAGATACGAAATGAATAAACACAAACGAAATACTTTGCAGTGCATTTGTAAACTAAGAGTCCTTAAGTAGTCTCTGTGCAGCGATTAGGGTGCAGGTGTGATGTTAATCTTGAGCCCCAGTGCACTCTGGGAAATGTAGTCCAGGATGTAAGACCCAGAAATGTGGCTTGGAATCACAGTTCAATGCAACTGTTCTGTATGCCCAAACAGAACCAGTTACTTTGTCCCATCGTTACTAGTCAGCGCATGATGAAGAGGGATATTACCGACTACATATCTCACTAAGATATTTTTCTTCACATCACAGTTTAGTCATTTAAAAATGAATCATTGATTACATAACATCAGAATTTTGATTGACAAAATTACCATTGGGTTAAGTGAATGCTGATGACCATCATAATTTCCTGGTATTATAATTAATACTTTCATGTCCTGTTCATTAAGGCCATTGTAATTATGATGATAATTTTTATGATGGCCTGTCATTATTATGCCTGCAGCAAAGTTTTTTAAGAGCTCACAAAACAGCAGGCTATCTGATTTAACGTGCCAGTTAGCTGCTTTCCCACAGTCCACAGCGCAACGTTAGACTGTCTCCGTCACATCAGTCTGGCACATATTTCAACATTCTGTACTTTGTGTTGGAAACGACACAAAGTTTAATATATGTATGTATTAAATTATGTATGTGTGTGTGTGTGTCTATCTATCTATCTATCTATCTATCTATCTATCTATCTATCTATCTATCTATCTATCTATCTATCTATC
>JBCNYH010000015.1:13012514-13029297 GCA_039654325.1 Tandanus tandanus
TGTGTGTGTGTGTGTGTGTGTGTGTGTGTGTGTGTGTGTGTGTGTTTTCAGCATCCTACAGATGTGGATTACAGAGTGCGAGAATCCTTAATTGGTCGCCCCTTTAAATGATCTTATTTATAGCCAAAACCTAATCATTAATGGTCAAGAGTTAAGTGGTAACTGCTGTCTACATTCAGTCAAATTAATTGCTTTTTGGACCTTTGTAAGTAAGAAACTGAACCTTTACAAATTACAGTTGAACACTTCGTCCATTGCCTTACCTTGCAAAACCCGTTTGACGTTATAAGAATAGGTGTCAGCATTGCGTGCAACAGCACGTGCTTCCTCCAGATGGCGTAGCATGATCTCACAACCCTGGTCGTTGCTTTCCCAGAGCTCCATGCCCTCAAACGCAACTGTTGGCCTTTCCATCAGGGTGAGAAGAGGGATTAACAGTGGCACAGTGGCACTGCTCAGTGGAACCTCCGCTGCAAAGGGCAGAAGGACTCTGTTACTATTAACCTCAACAACCAGCATCATGATAACATAGTATATAGTCTGAAAGTCTTCAAAACACTTAATAATTGGAACAAAACCCCCGAGTATCATCCATTAATGATTCAGTATAATTACGACAGGAATTATAGGACACGTGCAAAAATGATCTAAAACTCACCGTTCCCATCATACAGGCGATTGTAGAATGGTTTGAGAGATTTCTCATAAAGGATGGCAGTGTGCGTGTAATTCCTGCGTAACGTAGTCCAAGTATGATCCAGTCTCGTGATCTGTGAACACAAAGTAAAATAAGAAAGTATTTCCTGCGGTTTGACCACAGGCAACTTTTTTTTATGTCCATGCATTTCTCAGATTCCCTGAGTTGCAGAGGCGGTGTTGGGTGAGTGTTACCTGAGGCATGTCCAGTGCTTTCATTATGGATGAGAAGGCATAAAGGTCTCCCATGGAGTCTTTTAGCTCCTGGGCAACCAGAATGATCCGGTTTAGCGTGGCTGCTCTCTCCTCGAGGCTCCCTGTGCAACCCAGGATGTCCACGGCAACGCCAATTGCCATGGTGTTATGCCTGTGTTGAATAAGGAACTTTAACTCAAACGGGATCAGCTGATGATATGACATTTTTGCCACTAAGGTGAAGAACATAATTGTGTAAACTAACTGAGTTGTTTACCTTTCCATGAGATCCTGACGGAGTTGCCTCCCATGTGGTAGGGTTACTAACTCCAGTCCAGAGGTCACACCCATCTGACATTTTATTTCGTCTGAGACATTTAGAATCCGGGCAACCTGGCAAATAGACACATGGTAGGTTATGTCCTGTTTTCCTGTACATACAATTATTCTGGGGTGAATTCATTCATGGGCGACATGGTGACATAGTGGTTAACACGTCTGCACGTTCGAGTCCCGGGCTCGGGGAGGGTGTTTCAGTGTGGAGTTTGTGTGTTCCCCCCCATGCACTCCGGTTTCCTTCCACAGTCCAAAGACATGCACATTAGGCTTATTGGCTGTTCCAAAATTGACCCTAGGTATGATTGTGAAGGGTTGTATGTGTGTTGGCCCTGCGGTGGTCAGTGTTGGCTGAGATAGTCTCCAGCCTCCACATGACCCTAGTACGATTAAGCAGTTTGGCAAACGAGTGAGTGAGTCAATTAATTTACAAGTATCCAAAGGAGTCTTGCCTTCCTTCTACTTTAAAGACCACACAAACATAATTTCATCCACATTGGACCCCGAGTCATAAGCTGACACTCATTAAACCACTGTTTTAACACTATTATATTCTTGTTCTACATGGGCTCCTGTCTGGCACGGAAAAACACTCTACCAGGCTGGCAGGAAGAACCAGTCTCAAGCTCTAACGTCTGAAGCGGCAGAATGTCACACGGAAGTGCTGGTATGGACCTGTCACTACTGATTGTGTTCAGGTTATGGGTGTGGATGGGTGGGTTATCCCTTGGCACTCTATCAGAAATGCACGACAAAAAAACTGTTGGAAGTTTGCCTGAAGTTCTCATTGCAACATATACTCAGTAGACATGTACAGCATTTTGCAGATGCCCTTATCCAGAGCAACATGCATTCATCTCATTTACACAGCTGAGCTGTTAATGGTTAAAGGCATTGCTTGGTGGGTCTGACAGTGATCGCTTGGCAAGGCTGAGATTTGATCTCATGACCTTACGAGCACTAGGCCAGCATCTTAACCACTGAGCTATGCTGTTCTCAATGAGCTACAATGATTCCACTACATGTGTTTGCAGGAACTGCTTCCTGAAGATGCATGATACCAGAATATCGTGTATGCTTACCTCACAGTCTGCTTGCAGGATGTGCTTGGCAATGGTTTTGGGGTCCTGACTGACCAGCAGTTCTTTGGCCTTCTTCAGCACAGACATTTCCAGTGGTTTATTCTCTGATGGCAATAACCTGAACTCTGCCTCTCCTGGCCTGAATGCCGATACCGACTCAAACACAGGTCTCTGGAAGCTTCTAACCTTCTTTGCAGTGGAGTGTCTCACTTGTCTTTGCTCTTCCTCCTGCTCTTTATCTTCCTCTTCACTGCTGTTCTGCAGAGCTTCGATGGCATGATGGTAAGAGCTGCGATCCAGCTTTATGCTCCCACCACTGTTTCTTTTCTCCTCCACATTCAGCCTCTCCACATAACCATTAGAGGTGCTAATCTTTTCCCACTCAGCAGGGCTACATGGGCTCAGCTCGCAGTAGCTTATGTCAGGGCTAACTGCGCTGAATGACTTCTGAGGGGTAGAAGGCCAATGTTTCTGGGCCTTCACTGGAGGTACTGGAGCTACAAAGGGCAAGTGAGGATGCCTCATGGAAGGCACTTTGCTGGGTTTAGGAGGCGGCTTGGGGCAAAGCTGACTGTCAGAACCACGGATGGCTTCGCCTGCTTTTGTTTCAAAGGCCATCTTGCGAGGGACTGTAGGGCTGAGGGCTGGCTCACTGCCTGTCCTAAATACAGGAGACTTTGGACATGGCTGGGCCTCCATATGGTGAGTCTGGGCCTGAAGCCTTGATCCTGGAAGAAGGAAAGTGTGCATGAATTATTTACAATATTGTATTATTTACATATTCATAATTTGACAGCTTTGATGACAGATGCTCTACTCCAAATGTGGAAAAGGAAGCTGTATAATTCATGCTTATAGCTGTATAACCCTGTCAACCGAATTAAAATGGACATGAAATATGTCTTCTCCTTACTTCCTGCATTCTAATTCACCCTGCATAAGCTTCCTCCACACAACAGTTACTTGGGATTTCATTTCCACGTCTCACTTCTCACGGTTGGATTGTGATAAAAATGACTTTGAAAACGTCTCTTGCTGTTGTTCAGAGAAAACCAGATCGACAGAAAATAACTAGCTTTCAATGCTGTCAGAGCAGCGGACCATTAGATTTGCTGTGTGTCAGTGCATTAAACAAGGATGAAAGCAGATGCGATCGTGCTCACCGAGTGGAAGGAAGCTCTCAGACTGATGGGTCTTCAATGGCCATCTCCTCTCCTGAACGTGGTTTAGACATGTTGGCTGGCTTCCGCACTTGTCTCTGTTGCTGTGAAGTAGAAAGATGGGTCCTTTAGTCTCACAGTGCATCACCGAGCTTGTCTGCTGTGTACAACCTTGCAGAAGAATTTGATAGACTGTGTGTGTGTGTGTGTGTGTGTGTGTGTGTGAGAGAGGATTTTAGCAACGTAGAAGCTTGTAATTTTGCTAGGGTATTTTTTGTCATGGTTTGCTTTGGCATTTCACATAAAGCTGCTTTTCTCTATTCAGCTACACATATCCAGGCCTGGGTTATCCCCTGCTTAGCCACAGGATGGGTTTTCTCAGACGTGTACTTATCTTTGCTGGTTTGACATAAACGCAGTGTTTCTGTTCTAGATTTAAACAGTCTTTTCAGATCATAACGTACACTATGATCATGCTTTGATAAGAAGTAAGAAGTTTTCTCACCTAAGAAGGTTTCCATGGCCAAGGGTGCGATCAGCAACGTGTCCATTCATGATATTCAAGCTCAGTCGTTTGGAGCTCTGGTTCTTCTTCTCTTTATGGATAGTCTCTACACGGCCAGATCTGACTCCGTACTTCTCCTCCAAGGACCTCAGTGGCAGCGTCCTATTGATGGGCTGGAAGATGATGGCTCCCACTACCTCAGACACTGGCTCGCGGTTACCCACGTAGTATCTAACTAGAGCGGGGATGCTGTCAAAGCCCTCTTTCTCAAACATGTACTGTACGCGCGAGTAGGCTTCGTTCATCACCACCACCCGCTTGTTTATTCTGAAGTGCTGGGGACTGTTCTTCCATTGGCATGTCAGCACGTAGTTTCCTGGGCTGGTCAGCGAGTCACGGATCAGGAAGTCACCGTCACGCTGGACCAAGTTATCGGCCACCTAAACAACAGCAGTGCATTGAAGAAGTTAATTAAGCTATGCTTAGTTTGTGTCTGCTGTTATTTAATATAGCATTACAGTGTTGCAGTGGTTAGCATGTCCGCCTCACAGTAAGACGGTCCTGGTTTCGAGTTCCGCACTCTGTGTGCTTGCGTGGGCTTCCTCCGGGGATTACTCCGGTTTCCTCCCACAGTCCAAAGACATGCACATTAAGCTAATTGACCCTGCAATGATCTGGTGAGCTGTTATGGGTGTGCTCTGCCCAGTGTCGACTGAGATTCCCGCGACCCTAGTAGAATTAAGCAGTTTGGCAAATGAGTCGGTGATATAGCTTTACACTATCTGTAAATATTGATTAAATATGATTTTTTTTTAGGCAGGTAATATTTATTTATTTATTTATAAATATGTATTTATTAATTTATTAGGTGAACAATTTTTTTAAATCCAAAGTGACTACAGATTCAAAACATCAGAACGATTGAACTGTATTTAGAATATTGACTCTATAATAGATTTATAGTGCCTGTATGGATTCCTGTAGCAATGTACATGTTTCACAGTTTCTTACAAGTTTTGTTAGGGCTTAAGGGAGGTAACACCCTCTGGTTTTCGATACAAAGACTTTATTTACTATGATGCCATAACGGACAATTCCTGGGTTTTCACATGTTTTGATGGATGTATAACTGGTGATAGGATTATTATTACATACAACAAGCACCTTTTTTATTTCAGGCAAGCTTGGAAAAGTATTTTTATGTAATTAAATTTTTTATGTTTAATTTATGTGATTCATGGATTTATGCAAGCAGAACAGAAAAACTAGAACTGAACAGAGTAAAGCAAGGAGTAACTAAAATTCGATTACGATCTCTAAAATCTTAGGTGATTTGAAGCTGCTATTTTTTTTTAGAGCTTTTTGGCCTGAGATTTATTGTGAAAGGTGTGCTGTATGTCAGAATTTAATTTGCAGGTATTCAGAAGGTTCATTACAGGTCATCTTTTCACCCTAGAATTGGAGCATAGCATAGGGGATGTTGTATTTCTACATTGTCTAAAATAGTGGTGTTACATAAAAGCGTTTTACTACTTTAATGATGAGCTGTGGTATTGGTGTTGGCCGTCATTGTGTCGTTTTTTTGTTTGTTTGCACCACTGTATATTTATCATCACAGGAAGCTATATGTTTTGCAAAACTGATTTATTTATACTACACTACTTTGATGGTTCACAATTTTAGGTGGACTCGTACTGCAGGTTAATACCTGCCCAATACTAACGTAAATCTCATTTCCTCATCTTGTGGGGTGGATAATAACCAGTTATGCTCTGAAGGTGAGGTAGATGCCACTGAATAATCAATCAGGCGGCATACATCAAGCCTGAAGTGCATAATTGGTTTAGTAATTGTCTGTGTAGCTAATCCCTGTTTAGCTTACTCATTCAGAGTTTAGTATATACTACACGGAAATGAAAGTAAACTGCACAGCATCAAGGTGTTTTAGTGTGTACTACACATAAGGATCAACCAGATCGTGCCATTCCCATGTAGTATATACTAAAGTGTTTAATTCCTCTTTTACCATATCATGGTATCAAGACCTGTCCTGCGATGGCCTGGCGAGTTGTCCAGGGTGTACTCTGCTCTTGCCCAGAGTTGTCTGAGATGGGCGCCAGCCTCCGAACAAACCTTATTAGGATTAAACGGTTCAGAAAATGAATGAGTGAATGGTATCAAGACCAATATATATATGAAAATACCAATGTACTGCCCTTGGAGCAGCTTATGTTAACAGGATACTGCAAAACCCTCCATCCTGAAATTTTCCCATGTTGGACGACATACATTTTTCCTACACCATCCAATTTCCAAATCCCAATATCCAAATTTTTATTATAGAAACAATGATATTATAATAAATTGTATGATATTAGAATGAGTGCGTTAATACCCATAAACCTGTGATTTGCTTTACTGCTGTCAGAGTTATGGTGTTGTAGAAAATCACCATTTGACCAATCAGATTAGTGAATTCAACAATGCTTTGAGGTACAGTGATGCATGTTCTAAATAAAAAATTCTGAATGATAGATTCATACATTTATGTTTCATTAGGAAAATGTCTAGATTTTCTTTAGAATAATCATTTAAGATTATATAATGTTTACTTCACTAACTGGGCTTAAAAAACAGAACATTAAGAATGCCCTTGTACTCTTTTAAAAACGTTTGTAGTTAAAATGTTTGTATACTTTTTATTCTTAAATGTGGTTCTACCTGTTTGAAGCAGGTTTGACTCCTATGAACTAACTAGTGTTCAGACACTGTGAACTTTTGTGAGAAGCTTAACAGTGAGAGAATCCTATATAATCATGAACCAAGCACTGGCCGTTCAGTTCAATGTACTGAAGGTGTACTAACATTAGTGTCAGGATTAACGTGTAATCAGCGTCATAGGTGCCTTCCTTATCAGAGATTGGTGCTAGACTAACCTTGTCTCAAGGATGAGCTGGAGTAAACACACCACATGTATTTCATTATCATGTTTGAAAAAGACACTGAATGATCCTTTGCCGGAGATCAGACATGTCTCACGTCACACGAACAGCAAAATATGATTAACCAAGCTCAGTAGAAAAGTGAGTGTTACATTTCAGAGAGAGTGAAATGAATCTCATTGCTGTCGAGTAAAACATACAGCAATTTCCTGTTCAAATACACCTCGAATCCTTCATTTCCTTCTGTGTGTATTGCTGTGATTTTACCTGTCTTGGAATGGCTCCATGGTACCATGCATGGCTGCGAGGTTCCTCTCCACACTGTTTCAGCTCTTCCTCTAGCTCCCTGCGCAACTTGTCTGAAGCTCCATCCATGATATTCTTGTCCTTTGAGAACTGTACATAAATGGGAGCAACAAAGCTTTTCAGTGCTCTCAAATCCATGATTGTGCCATACACACCGCATGTGTGTTTGTGCCACAAAACAACCTTCACCCGTAACTCCCTGCCTTTTGCTCAGTCTTTTATTTTTTTTTGTAACCCTGCCTCTATCATCTGCCACTGTCACTCTTAGTACAAACCTGCCTGACAGATGTACCTGTTGATGATATCCATGACTCAACACTCCCTCCCCTTTTTCTGATTCTTAACCTCTGATAGGCTCTGGAACGTGCCCTACCCTTACCTGTAGCTGCACGCACACAAAAAACCCTCTTAATTCCTGTTTTGCCGTCTGACTCATCGCTTTCTGTCAGAGATTTGTTTTAGAGGAACCAAAAGAGCATTGAGTAATAAACTCTGGACTGAGGCAATTATCTTCACTATATCATATCATCATCAATACAGGAAATTATAATGTGGATCAGAGCTGATGAAACATCATTATTTTGGTCTGTATGAAACATGACACTTCATTAGAATCAGACGAATTTCCTAATATTAGTCAACTCTGTTCAAAATAATTTTATGCAGGATGATTTCAGTGATTTAATGAACTTGGAAAGCGCAAACCTCCACCAAGGCAGCTGATTTCCCTCCTTATATTCATTTCTGCTAAATATTATATTCATTATTCTTTTCTAAACATGCCGTAGATATATTTAAACATTTCAGATCATCAGATCCGGAATGTTAGATTGCATTGTAGTCTTTACTTATGGAGTTCCATCCCACAATGGTAAAGAATCCTTTAAACAATTCCCAGATCCGGACCGTGGTCCAGATCACCACCAAAATCTAATGTTGCTAACAAATGAACAGAGAGCCAAACAAACAAGCAAACAAACACCAGTGAAGACATGGCTTTCTTGGCAGAGGTAATTGAATGACTTGTCATTAGGAGTCACCGTTTGTACCAGGCAGGCAACTAGAAAATGTCACACACGCCCACATACACAGCATCCACGCTTGAGCAAGAACAAACCTGCAAAGTTACAACAATATAGACCTTTCTGAGTGTCATAATCCTTTGGGTTAAATGGACTGGGTAACCTCACACAGATTTTTATCCAGTGTTAACTACAAACACACCAATATATGTATATATATATATATATATATATATGTGTGTGTGTGTGTGTATATTATTTTAAATGTTTATTTTTATCTTTAAAAAACTATACTTACAGAATACGTCTATTCTATTTATTTGATCTTTTATGAAAACAAAATTAATCCAATATACAGTTTAGTCAGAATACATTTTAAAGTCATTGTACACTGTAGTTTGACAGTGTAGTACATCAGCTTACACTTTGCCTATAATTGTGCCTGACATGGCAATAAACAAAACATTATTTGTATTAAAACTTTTCGTGTTGAGTCTGGCTTCCGCACAGGAAGGGTGGGTTTTCTTTCCTCTCTTTCTTTTTTTTTTAGTGAAGGGAATTTCCCCCATTTTCTACCCAATTCAGTTTGGTCAACTGCCAGTATCCTCCAGCCACCCACCAGCCAGCTCTCCTTTTATACAGCAGCTACCAACCGGGGAGGGTGAAGATTAGCTTGACAAATATTTTCAAACTGCTGCTCCTGCTGCATCACAGGGCAGTGTAACACTCTGAGCAAAGCACTGCCTACCTTCTTCCACATACTTGAGATCACAGATGCCCAGGATTGGCTAGTGCCACTGTGACTGACAGGGGAGTGAAAGTATGCACTGGTCTAAGCTGTAACTTCACATGTATGTCCCAGGTGCAGTGAGGTGCCTCATTTTACTTATCATCCATTTATATTATCCTTTTCTCTTTTCATTTTCCACTCTTTTCTCTCTCAATCATCTGCTTTATTTCTTTCCTTTCTACTTAAAAGAAAGAACATTTCTATGTCTCCTTCTCTCCCCTACTCTTCCTTCCTTCCTTTCTTTCTCTCTTTCTTTATTTTTTCTGTCTTTTTCTTGTGTATAAATGAAAACACCCTTATTTAATTCCCCCCCCCCCCTTTATCTTCCTATATACTGCCTTCCTTTCTCAGTTCCAACCAAACAAACCAACCAATGATTCCATCCATCCATTCATCCATCTAGCCAGGTAGCCATCCAGGCAGTGAGCTCCTTGCAAGTGCCGTGTATTTACTTTGTTATGGTTTTAGGTTTTAGATACTCTGAACTCCCTCTTTTGCTTGTAAAGCTTTTAAAATTAAATTTGAAGTAGTCCCTTACAGGATTTACATGTTTCCTCTCTGACAATTCTTTAGTTGGTAAAAAGTTGATAAAAATTAAATAGTAAGTGTAGGGCCTGACATGCTATATCACCTACATCTTATGGTTGTCGCCTATAGCTACACAGAATCACAGTGTGACAGCCACCACCCTCAGTAAACACGCCATCCACAATCTTATAACCGTAGCAACAATTTTCTTTTCTTTTCTTATTTTATTTTTTATTAGTTTCTTAATTTAACTTTAACTAAAATTCTTAGGTTTGTTTAGTTTTACCGTAACATTTTCTTGAATTATTTTAATTTCCGGTTACAAAAACGTCTAATAGGCATTAGGTTCTGTCTGTGTTTAAGCTTCATTATATGATACTAATCTTACTGTAAACTATGTAAAATGTTCAGCTAGACGTGGTCTCTTCTTCATTCTGTTGACCAAACATTTGGAATGTTTGCTATGTGTGGCACCCAACCTCAGAGTCTTATAAGTACTAGCTTCATGCCCTGCAGTGTAGTTGTGTGTCCTGCGGCTGCTTCGTGTGGTGTCAGTGTGTAACCTCAGGCTAAATCTGGCTGTGCAGGAAGGGCCTTTACACCACTTCCCATTTATCTATAAATGTGTATTATACATCACATAAAACTGGCCCAGAATTGCAGGAAATTAGGACTGAGGTTGTGTGCTTTATCTGCTTTGTGTAGGGGAAACTCAGACTGATACAGCAATGACTGTTTGTTTCAGCAGACACTTAATGAACCGATTGAGGAGCTCGCTTACGCATGTGTGCACTTCCATATAACCATATTTTTGCACAGCAGTGTTTTTTATTAGTAAGGCTTATTTAAAAGAGTGTGTCCCTTTAGCCCTTTAGATTAGAGTCGTTTTTATGGCTTGATAAACTGCTACTCTGGTTGCATGGCTGTGTGGCTGAGAGCTGTTTGTGGTGATGTCATTGATTCAGGAGATGAACAAGACAAAGCACACACACACACACACACACACACACACACACACACACACATACATACAAAAAAAACAAACAAAAAAAAACAGCACGGTGCCTTAAACCTAAATAATGCTATTAAGGCTGCTGTATTCAGAGGCAGGAAGGCCTCAAGTCATGTTCAAATGGATCATTTTTATACAATACTACCTTGTGAGATGCTTTTATTTGGCTGATTTGTGATGGCAGCATTCATGTATTATTTGCTGTTGTACTAATTCCATAATCCAGTGAACCAGCCAGCAAAAAAAAAACCTGCTGGCAGAAATCCCTGAAGGGATAGGGATCGGTTTGTGGACAAATAAGATAATAAGGAATAATTTTCTGACTTAAGATTTTCTTTCTAGTTACATATGTTTGCCTAGTCATAGAACATTTGGTGTGTTTTCTCCAACAACACTTTATCTCACCCATCTCATCTCATGGACATTGTTAGTCAGTGTCAGACACCATGCAGTGGTGACGTATGTTGCACTGCAGTCATCCAACCCCCCCCCCCCCCCAACCCCTTTTTTTTAAAAAATAATAACGTACTTTTGTAGTAATTTAAAATTCAATGCGGCTCCTTGAAAGCACGATGTATTTCCTTTAGGAAATGCAAATGTACTCGCTGTACTCCAGCGCCAGTAATGGAGTCTTGTTAATCATGCTGGCTCTCTCTGAACTTTAAGCAATGAGTGTGGCCAGCCCCGGAGCATCATCCCGGACCACATGAAAGGGTAAGAACTGTAATCTCAATAGGCAGGAAGTGGTTGCTTTTGAACTCCAACGTTTTCTGGTTGATGAAGTGTTTAGTAAAAGTACAATGGCTTGTTTAATTTTCTTTTTATATTTTTTTGCCATGTGCTAAACACAGTTGTCAAACCAGAAAGACTGGGTGTAACACGCCTTTGTTTTGCCTCTGTTGCAGACTTTTCTATATGAGGCATATAAATGGAGACAGGATTCTGATGCACACCATACACCAATGTCAGTTCATCATCATCATTATCATCATTTTTTGAACTGTTTAATCCTAATTAGGGCGCCCATCTCAGCCGTCTCTGGGCGAGGGCAGAAACGTAGGGCAGAAACACGCTGACAGCAATGCAGCCTGCTCTTTACGAAAGTCAGCATGCATTACATGCCTCTTACCATAGACAGGGCGAGACATGGCTGGCCTTTGATAAACAGTTAGCTGCACTGGGGGGACAGCAGTGACAACCCGGTGACAGTGGGGCTTGAACCCCCGACCTTGGGATCAGTAATCCAGCACCCTACCACTGGGCCACCACTGCCCCCTCATAATGTCCGTGTGAGTGGTTCCTATTTGGGTGTGCTCGTCCCATGTTTACAAGACAGTGACGGGTGGCTTCAGCTGGAAAAGCCAGATTTGGGTTGTACCATGTCAATTGGGCATTTTTTTCAATTTAGAATAAGACAGAGGGCACTTTAATGTTTTATGAAGATGTGCTACAAAGTCAAACATTTCAGACAGTCAGACACTGAATGTTGACTGTATTTGCTCTCCGGGATCGGACAAAACTACTAAAGATCTTAAACTATAAAATTCCTTCATTGTAATAATGCATCAGCGCTATAAATATAAAATAACACAAATGTAACTACTGTATCTCCAGAAACACATTCACAACTGACAGCTCTGCCCTTTGAGTATGCTGATCTCCATGCTTATTACTTTTTTATAGCAAATATAGCCTGACAAGCCCATGACTGAAATAACCCTAGATGCCACCGGTATTGTAGCAAGAGATGGGTGGTGCTCTCACAATTTAGTCGACAGTGGGCCGAGCGATCACTCCACAAGCCACAAATTACAGCCACCAGACGACACACACTTTTCAACTGGCTGGAGAATCCATTGGAAAAGTGGTTGTTTGTTCTTGTTCGCTTTATAATCATCACAACGTTAGGCAACATTTGGATCAAATGAAGCAAAGAAACACCAAGTTATAAAAAAAAAAGCACTGAACTAATTTAAAGTTAAAATATATTCTCATAGCTTGGGGACTGAATTGTTTTTTTTTTTACAATGTTCCAATATAATCTGTAATTTTTGTGCCAGTTGCAGTAGGCTTTGTTGGCATCTTGAGTGCGCTCATTCTGCCATACACCATATGCATAGCTTAGAGTTATGAGTTGCTGCTCAGAAGCATTTTAAGGTGCACTGAGGTCATACACTTAAAAATAGCTAAAGCACATTTGCTTAAAAGCAGTTCTATGTCACTGTGGCTGCTATTATCCTTTCATCAAGCCATGACATTATTAATGAATATGTGCATCTCCAGCATGCTTCTGCTTTTATATATATATATATATATATATATATATATGTGTGTGTGTGTATGTGTGTGTGTGTGTGTGTGTGTGTACTGATGAGGAGTCCATGTGAATGAGTGACTTCAGAGATGTCTGTGTGAGTCATAAGTAAATTATTGGTAGGATATTTTTCGTTAGATGGACCGACAGAATGTGAACTAATTTTATAACAGTTTGTTTTGGTCCACTAATTTGATTGGTTGAGTGGCATTCCAAGGGTATATTTACTCTAATGAGCACTCAGAAGTTTGACTGTGTGTATCACTCCATTTGTCTGTGGCACAGAAGTTCAAATCGGTTAATGCAAAAGTGTAACTACATCATTAGCAGACATGGCAATCATAATAATATAAATATTTAGGCACTGCCTAAAAGCGGAGCCCCGAAAATGTTTACATGTGTAAGTTTACAGAAATATGCATACGTATGCTGCGAAGTGCAAGTGCACTCAGTGCCGACGGTGGCTGCGCACACGAGATATATGTATTTTTTTTATTAATTAAATTTAACAATTAATTAAATATTAAGTGTTTTATAAATCAAGCCTGAAAACAACCTTCGTTTCAAATTGTTATTAAGAAAAAGCTTCGTTTTATTTTTCTCATTTTAATAATCATTAATAATTTTTAAAAATAGACATCTGTATTTTAATCAGGCAGCACGGTAGTGCAGTGGTTAGCACATCCACCTCACAGCAAGAAGATCCCGAGTTCGATTCCTGGGCTCGTGGTGTTTCTGTGTGGAGTTTGCATGTTCTCCCCCGTGCTTGCGTGGGTTTCCTCCGGGTACTCCGGTTTCCTCCCAAAGTCCAATAACATGTACAGTAGGCTAATTGGCTGTTCTAAATCACCCCTAGGTGTAAGTGTGAGTGTGAACGGTTGTGTGTGTGTTGGCCTTGCAATGGCCTGGCGAGCTGTCCAGGTGTACCTCTTCCTTGCCCAGAGTCGGCTGAGATGGGCTCCAGCCTCCCCGCGACCCTAATTAGGATTAAGTTGTTTAGAAAATGAATGAATGAATTAGGGAAAGAACATTTCGCAAGAATATTTTCTTCATTTATTTATATTTCTTAATAATAATGCGGGAAAATCAAACCGTAAACCCAAGATTGTGACTCGAAGCCAAATCATGAATTGAGTGAATTGTTAAATCTCTGTCAGTTTTACTGCAAGCACCTTTTAACAGCAATGTAGTAGAAATGACTGTCGGAAATGTCACTCACTCATTAATAATTTGTTGTTTACAGAACTATTGTATAAATGCAATGTACTATAGAGGTCATGCTGTGGTATTGGATATCAGTATGGTTGTGATTACCAGGAAAATCCCAGCTGTTCTGATATTCAAGTATAACAGCACTAACACCTGACATTTGATATTGTTTAATTATGAGTACTTAATTTCCTGATGATAAATGCTTCAGATAAACTAAGACACTAAACTAAGTTAGACCAACTCATGTCTTCCGTTAGTCTTAATAAGTACAGTAATAAAGCCTTTATAAATATATAATAGATTTAATTATAAAAGTGTTGCAGTGCTGTTAGAACTATCGCAGGCTCCTTTAGGACACCATGTAAATACACATGACCTTACATTCCGTACGCTTAAAACAAAACTCGACTGAATTCCCATCACAGGAGACTGCTTTTCCCATCATAACTTCCTGTGAGACCTCAAAGATAAGCATAGGATGAAGATTCCAGGTCTCTTCTTTTCTGACTTCATGTACAGGCTCACCCTTCCTGAACTAATGTAAACTAAGAGCCTGGTTCCTGAAAATGGTCCATCTGAGCCTTTTAGTCCTCTGGGATTCAAACCCCACAAGCTTCCGTCCATATCACCCCATCTCCACGTCTTGGCCTTCTTCTTGTTCCCAAAGGCTAACACTGTGTCCATGCATGCCCTGTACAGTCTCAGGCAACACAAAGCCCAGGGGAACAGAGGAAATGTGGCAAACAGAATGTGGATGGTGCTGGATGCCTACTGGGGATTTATAACCCTTTTAAAGTGATTGCAAGAGCGTGTTTCTTTTTCTTTTTTATGTCTGTGACACAGTATGCACTTTTAAATATATCTCCAACTGCCATATTTGGCAGATTTGCGCATATTGTTTGGATGAAGTGTTATAATGTGGAGCTTGAGTGCACTTGATTAGACTCTATTTTTAACTCTTTTCCCCCTCAATCCACCTTTCTTTCCAAATGATCTTCCAAATGTCCAGACAAATTCTTTCTTTTTATATAAATATGATGTCTGTTTTTACCTCCACCAAGGGTCTTATATGTCTGTGTGTGTGTGTGTCTGTGACCACGATAACTTGAAATCAAAAGGACAGATTTCCACAAAATTTTCACCAAACGTGGGTCTTGGGCCAACAAAGAACTGATTAAATTTTGGGCGTGATTCAGAACTGGATCTGGATCCAGGAGGGTTCTGAATAGTTAATTAACATTGCGTGATAGGGCAAGGAGGTGGGAAAAAATGCAGCTCAAAATTAATTGCATAACAGGCCACAAGAGGGCACCATGATTCTACATCATCTGCCAATTAACCCCCCACCCCCCATGACCTCCCTCCCCCCAAGGGTGTCACTCACCACATAATACATAAGTATATACGCATATGCTCTGCATGATCGACCCCCTTTTATCAACCATGTACATTTTTGACCTGTGCTGGCATGTCCGTGTTGTAGAGAAAAGACCCCTGTATTTATAGTTTTGAGTGGGTATTTGGTATTTCTGTTTTGGTAACCAAACACAAGTCAGAAAGCCATCATGGATCACATTGAACAGTATGTCATTCCACACACTGCGTTTGTTCTCCAGAGACTTTACAGCTTAGAAATCTCACATTTCAATATAAATAAGCTGTTATTTAAGCACAGTAACTGATAAAACACCAAGGACCATGATGATTAAGTACAGACAGTCAGCACTGTCTGGCTAAAGAGACTGGCACACAAACACTCCTTCCTGTCTAAGAAATAAAGAGCATGCCAGCAATGTGAAAAAGAAAAAAAACCAGTACAGAACTAAAATAGAACTCTAAAATTTAGAGTTCAGAACTGAGTAAAATACACACAAAGAAAGTGCTCCATATCCTGGGTTTGACAGTCAGTGGCCACACGTCAGTTCTGGCCACTGACTGTTGATTAATCAATTAATTACTTTAATAATAAATGTATAGTTTGTTTAGGAAGAGGACAATGTTCTTACAGGTTATAAACCCAATTGATCTTACAAAGAGAGAAAAACATTAATTCACTGCTTCACATTTATTATTAGCACAAATGATGATTCTTTAAATATTTAGGCATCCTGGGTTCGAGCCCTGTGTTAAGCCAGGGCACTTTTGTGTGGAGTTTGTATGTTCTCCCCATGCTTGCATGGGTTTTCTCCGGATGCTCCGGTCTCCTTCCACAGTCCAACAGTAAGCACATTGGGCTGTTTGGCTCTGGCTATGTCCCTAGGTGTGAATGCAGTTGTGAATGGTTGTTCGTCTTTTTGGCCCTGAAATGGATGGCGAGCTGTCCAGGGTGTACCCTGCCTTCACCCACAGTCAGTTGGGATTGGCTCCAGCTTCCCCGTGACCGTAAACAAGATAAGCGGTATAGATTATGAAAGAATGAATGATGTATATTTTTTATATAGTCACAATAATTGATTGTATTTTATATTATTTTATTCATTCATTAATTTTCTAAACCGCTTAATCCTAATTAGTGTTGCAGGGAGGCTGACGCCCATCTCAGCCGACTCTGAGCGAGGGCAGAGTACACCCTGGACAGCTCGCCACGCTGACGGGAACCCAATGGTCTACTCTTTACAAACAACAGCAATGGTTCTTTTACATGCCTCTCACCACAGACAGTGAGAGACATGGCTGGCCTTTG
>JBCNYH010000015.1:13053091-13064572 GCA_039654325.1 Tandanus tandanus
CCCCCCCCCCCCCCCCCCCCCCCCCCCCCCCCCCCCCCCCCCCCCCCCCCCCCCTTTTCCAGACGACGACTACTTGACGGGAATATATCCAAAAGTTGAGTTTGTAAAGCAGGACACTACTGGAGTGAAAATTCACGTCTAGACGCCCTTATCATTCTGCTCTGTAATCTGTAATACAGTATGAGTGGCAATTATCTCAGGAGCTAACATCATATTTCACCAACTGTGTCTCATATTCCTGAAGTGTCTGAGGTCATTTCACTTTATTCCTCAGCGCTGTTCATTTCCTGACTTATCAATCATGATTCATGTTCAATTCTTGACTCATCCGTTCTTGATTGATAATCTCAGATATGAATTTATTTTAAATGGATAATTAGGGTCTCCAGTGTTAACACCATCCCGTTCAGAGATAAATAAAAAAGGACAGGCTGGTGAGGGACAGTTTATAGCACTTATTACATAAGTAACAGGAACAATTTTTTTTCTTTTCACTGGTTCCATGTATGTAATGAGGTATAATGGTTGTTGGTAAATTATAAAGAATTTAATGATTAACAATTGATAATGTTTTATTTCGAATGTAACACTAGGGCTTTTATATAATTATGTAGGGATATTATATGGGTGTAGTAAAGCCTGGTGTTAGTTTGCTGTGCTATTGAGAAGAGTAATCAACACCATAAATGTTCCCTGTTTTTTCTCCCTCAACTAGCTATCTCAGTTTGGTGCGATATAGCACTACATAATGAAAACAGCCTTCCTGCAGCTCAATCCTGTTTCCTGCAAGTATCTTTTTTGTTTTACAAAAATGTCTGATGGCTTTTCAGAAATAAAACTGTTTCAGACTTCTGTTGACATGTTCTCCATGAATGTAACTCCATACAAAGGCAGGAACCAGTGAGAGTACCAAAAAGTATGTAAAGTATGTAAAGTACTATGTCTATACTTTAAACCAAAGGTACTGCCATGTTTCACCTGTAAGGAAATTGTTTTAAATAGAACGATAATATAAGTTGGAAGAAATTGAGTTAAAATGAAGAAGGAAACAGTAAGGTTTGTCCCATTGTGCTGCTGTGCTGTTTGTGAAGCCTGTTCAGTAAATGTTTTCTAATTTAGGGCAGTGCTACTCCGGTCAGGTCTCCTCTTGTGAAACAGAGATGTTATCAGAAAAAGGCGACCTGGTTTAACAGGACAAATGAATACAGTGCAGCTTCGTTGGTGTACTGTGATAATATCAGTAGAGATGAGACACAAAAGTCTGAAGGTGTAAGCACTCAGACAGGAACAGGAGGACAGAGACACCGTGAGATGTGAAAGGAATACAAAACAAAGTAAAAAGAAAGAGGTGAGACAGAAAAAATATTCAGGACACTTCTACTACCACCAATATAATAATAATAATAATAATAATAATAATAATTATTATTATTATTATTATTATTATTATAGAAGCAGCATGGTGTAGTGGTTAGCCTCACAGCAAGAAGGTCCTGGGTTTGTTTCCCCTTTCTCAGGCGTTTCTGTGTGGTGTTTGCATGATCTCCCTGTGCTTGCATGGGTTTCCTCCAGGTACTCCGGTTTCCTCCCACAGTCTAAAGACATGCACATTAGGCTAACTGGCTGTTCCAGATTACCCCTAGGTGTGAGTATGAGTGTGAATGGTTGTGTGTGTGTGTGTTGCCCTGCGATGGTCTGGCGAGCTGTTCAGGGTGTACCCCGCCTTCACCCAGTGTCGGCTGAGATAGGCTGTACATAATAATGTAGAGAATGATATGCTTTCAGATGAATAATTGAAAAATACACTGAAATAATAATTGGTCGATATCAAGAAAGTGATTATTACACTAAGAGGAAAGTTGATGAAGGTGCCAGGTAAACAGATCACTGTCATCACTGTTGCTTTAATTTCATTCTTTTTTTTCTTTTTTCTTTTTTTGCTGTATGTCAAGAATTAAACTGATGTGCCAGGAATGTATTGTTTAAGCAGCACTTCAGTGGTGAAGGGGAGGATGTGTCAAACATAATTACAGAGTTAAGCAGGCTGAAGAGGTTTGTCCAGTCTGACTCCACCATGTGTCATTCACTCATCTTTATTACTGTTATGAGAAGAGCAGCAGCTGGACGAGGTGGCAGATTCAAGTTCATGCTCTCTGTTTAACTCTGGTCTCTTTTGCATCATGACAGCAGGAGTATCCTCACTGCCACAACACTTATTCCAGATTTACTACAGCTGACAAACATACTGTACGTTTAAACACTAACTAATTATACACCACTTTACCCTTTTAAAATAAAGAGCAATAAGGAACATGAAAGACATTTTCCACTTTTCCAAGAGTGTACACACACTAAGCAGGTCATGGTTTTACAGGGTGACTGTGTGTACGTCCACCTAGAGCCAGTAGTGCTGTTATGACAGGAAGTATAACTGGGGGGCGATTGTGTGGTGTGATTCTGTTTCAGAAAGGACATTCCTTGTTGTATTCATTGAGGGTGGGTGCGAGAGAGAGAGAGAGAGAGAGAGAGAGAGAGAGAGAGAGAGAGAGAGAGAGAGAGAGAGATGTTTGATTGATTTGGAATTTGTAACTTTACATTTTTCCTTATCACCAACTGCATAGCTGTTGTTTGGCCAAAATGACATCACGTGCAGCGCCCCCTGGTGGAATGCTCAATAAACTTTCACAAGTAAACAACACTGTGAGCAGTGTTCTGATAGATGTTTCACTATCTTTTCACAGTTATTCTGAACGACTTCATCAAATTCAATACTTAGTTGTGAAAGACTTTAAAAAGACAAGCCATAACGGAAGACAACTGCAATCTCACTTGGATATTTTTTAAATAAACGTACCACTTCTGCTAATTGCGATCACACTTGTGAGACTGCTTACAAAGGAAAGAAAGGAAAGATGTCTGCCAACTCTACTGCATTAAGTCTTAAGAGATTTGGACTTCTATTTGTGCACAGGTGCAAACGTAATGTCGTAGTATAACACCTTGTTTGTGATTTGCTTGGGCTTCTCTTCTAGCTGTAGTTTTTTTTTCCGAGTGGAAGAGCGCAACCTGGGATATGATTTCAATATTTACCAGCAAAGTGGTATTTTCAAGCCTGCTTTGTTCTAATTGCTAGTGCTTACCGAGACTATAATTAGTCCAAAGACAGTGCCAAACACACACATGTGGGCAATTTGGAATAGCCTATCTAACAGGTTAGCCTAATGTGCATGTCTTTGGACTGTCAGAGGAAACCGGAGTAGTCGGAGGAAACCAATGCAAGCACAGGGAGAACATGTAAACTCCACACAGAAATGGCTTCGCTGAGCCCAGAACCCAAACCCAAAAACTTTCTTTCTGTGAGGCACTACATCACCGTGACACTCACTTTATAAACAACGTCAATTTAGAAATCACTGCTTTCCTTTTTTTTTTTTAAATACTGTCCCATATTTTTCTGATTTGGGATTGTATTTATATTACACAGACCCTTCAGTAAACCCTTGTGTCCTGTGGATGGAGCCGGTCATCCTGGCAGAGACCACTCCCAACAGTTCCATTGTTAGTTAAAGGCAATCAGAAGAACTTTGTACTGATTTGCAGTGCCTTGTCCTAAGCTAATGCTAAGTGTATCCAGATCATGCTAGCAAAATGAGTCAGTTCCTCCAACAGAAAAACTGGTTGTTGGTCTACTGGTTATTTCACTAGTTTCTACTTTGTTTTGACTTTCTTTTGTCAGCATATGCCAGATAAACACAATATGTCTGAACTAATGGATTTCTTGTTGTTGCATGTTGCTGATACCTGTGTACGGTGTAGTCCTCCCTCCATGTATCGTTCTCCTCTATGATGTTTTGTATGAGTGGTGAAGAGGGCAGACGGGATCGTGTTGGGTGTGGCAGGGACCCACATGTCTCCCATGTCCTAGAATGACCAGAAGAGCCTCCCTTCTTTTTACGGGGCAGGGTGCCATGGATCGAAATTCCCTGATAGCTGCTGGAAGGCACCTCTGTCATGCCAGAACTCAGCAGGTCCATGGAGGAGGCCAACATGCACTGGCGGCCCATGTGCAGGTTCCTGGGCAGGCTGGCAAACTTCCCCTCAGCCATCATTCTCAGTTCTGTGGAAGACATTGAAGAGAACAATATGTCACATAACAAACGAACATCCTGATTTATTCCATTTCTTGCATGGATTGGAATATTATGGGTTATCAGGAAAATCTGGTTTTTGTGGCTTTATTGGAAAACATGACTAAGCCGTCTTGGTGTTAAGTGTAATTTCTATTTATGATTAGCAGAACGTATGAACATGGCGGCAAGGTGGGGTAGTGGTTAGCACGTCCGCCTTACAGCGAGAAGGTACTGGGTTCAATTCCTGGTCCTTTCTCTGTGGAGTTTGCATGTCCTCCCCTGCTCTGGTTTCCTCCCACAGTGCAAAGACATGCACATTATGCTAACTGGCTGTTCCAAATTGCCCCTAGGTGTGAGTGTGAATGGTTGTGTGTGTTGTCCTGTGATGGTCTGGCAAGCTGTTCAGTGTGTTGACTCCACCTTCGCCCAGTATCGGCTGATATAGGCATCAGCCTCCCCGCAGCCATACTAGGATTAAGTAGTTAAGCAAATGCGTGATGATTGACAATGTATGCACAGATAGTGTAGTGTTAATGGTTAAGCACATCCTATGTGGATCACAGTAAGACCTGGTGCTGCAGAAGGAGGCAGATGTACAGTAGAAATGATTCTTTAGTCCTATCACACAGCTCTGAGACGCTGAGGAATATGGGTAGATAAAAGGGACTGTTGAGACCATGTGAGCAGCACATTTTCTCCAGAAAGTGTTTATCTCAGCATTCCACAGCCTGCCACTAATTGAGCATAAAAGTGAGGCTTCTTTGCTCTTTATATTACACATGAGAGAGACACATTAACTTGCAGATCCAGAGTCACTGCCTGATAACATCTCTGTGCTTGTTCTCGCATGTCCGACCACAAACACCTTACTCATGTATTTACTCCGATTCACAATACACACTCAGGGTTTGTTTGTCGTCTTGTAAAAATAAAAGCAGAGCAAATCAGATCAGATTCATGCTGTTTTTCTAAGTGTTCTTGCAATTAAAAATGCAGTCTCTGTCAATCTTGTACATAGACCTGTAGAGACATGTTCACCGCTACTTTTCACTCTCTGTGTCTTTATCTATATCTTTTCTGAGAATCTCTGCAGCAGAATAGTAAATGGATGACACTGGAGCAAACCTGAGAGAAAAAATATGCTTAATTTTATCTGTTTGTTGCTCAGTCTGAAATATGCACTGATCAGCCATAACATTAACACTACCTGAGTAGTCTCAAACTAAGCAGCCCCATTCACAGCAAGCTGTTTTCTATCATATATCATAGCCAGCATGAACAGTTTCAGCAGTTTGTGCTACAGGAGATCTTCTGTGGAATCCATGACACTCTTGCTATTTCATTGGTTGTCCTTCCTTGGATCACCTTTGGTAGATACTTATAACTTCATACCATGAGCACCCCATAAGACCTGCAGTTCAGGACATGAACAGATCCAGTTGTTTAGCCTTTACAATGTTGCCCTAGTCAAAATCACTCAGGTTCTTATGCTTGCCCATTTTTCCTACTTCCAACACATCAACTTCAAGAGCTGACTGTTCACTTTCTGCCTAATATATCCCATTCCCTGCAGGTGCCACTGTAGCAAAATAATCAATGTTATTAGCTTCACCGACCAGTGGTCATAAAGTTTTTAATGTTATGGCTGATTGGTAGGATTCAGAGAGCAGAAGGATCAGGATCACTGGCATCTCAAAAGTAGCATGTGTACCTTAACAAAAAGAGAGAGAGAGAGAGGGAGAGAGAGAGAGAGATTACGCTTACCAAAGGTGGATTTTAAGGCGATTCAATATAAAGCAATAGTTTCCAAAAAGTTTTAATGGAAAACTGTTTTTTGTTTTTGCATTCAAGTCACATGACACAAACAAATGGAAATGAGCGAATAGAAATATGAATATAAATTTACAGACAATTTACAATTGTCTATTTACAATTTACCACTTCTATTCTGCACTAAAAGGCAGTGGAAATCCAGCCAGTATCCACACCAAGTCAAAGATGCATCTGAATAATTACTGTGATTGGCCAGTGCTGGCCATTCAGCATAGAGCACCTAACCTACTCTGGGTTTACACCCCAGGCTTCCGCATTAAACAACATGATTTTGATTGTTAAGTCAATTTTTCAATATTTGGTGATAACACTGAAACTAACATGACATGCCAAGTTATGATTTTTATTGATAAGGAAACTTTTTTCTTTTATGTGGTACTACTGAATCTGTGATACAGTTTGATTTGGTTTAGTTGCCTCTAATAGGTGAATATCTTTGTTCAGAATCTTGGGTAATCTGGATCAGTAGTATCATTAATAATTTAGGTTATTTTTTAGGTTGTGTTGCAACAGGAAATCAAAACCAAGCCTCCTGTTCAGCTACAGTTCCTCTCAATATAGCGTGTAAACATGCTGCTATTGCTAAAAATCAACACAGCAAGAAATGAACTTCAAATTCTCTACATCACAAATTTGTTTACATTGAAATAGGAACCTAGAATTAGTTTAATTAGTGGAGTGGGTGTAACAGTGGCGTAGCGGTTAGTATGTCTGCCTCACAGCAAGAAGGTCATGGGTTTGAGTCCTAGGCTCGGGTGTTTCTGTGTGGAGTTTGCATCTTCCCTCCATGTCTGCGTGGGTTTCCTCCGGGTACTTTGGTTTCCTCCCACAGTCCCATTAGGCTAATTGGCTGTTCCTAGGTGTGTATAACCTAGGTGTGATTGTGAATGGTTGTGTGTGTTGGCCCTGTGATGGTCTGGCGAGCTGTTCAGAGTGTACCCTGCCTTCACCCAGTGTCGGTTGAGAGTGACCTAGTACCCTAGTAGGAGTAAGCGGATTAGCACATGACAGTGAGTGTGTGATGATGAGTGTGAGTAATGGAGTGCATGCAGCTAGGTGAAAATTGTGAGTTTGTGATTTCATAACCTGAGATGTAAGGTGCCATGTGACCCTTTGTCCCTTTGTGATTTGGTTTGTGTGTGTGTGTGTGTGTGTGTGTGTGTCTGTGTGTGTGTGTGTGTGTGTGTGTGTGTGTGTGTGTGTCTGTTTATGTCTGAAACTCAATCTCAGACCATGACAGTTTCTCTCTTACAGCTCTGATGTTAAGTCATGATCTCATTCCAACCAAAGGCAGATTCCAGCCTGACATTAGACCAGTTTATTCCACCAGTGCTATTAATCCTTATTCCCATGAACCACTGTAATTGCATTCATCTTACTGGCTATTTCTTTCATCATGAATACAATTATGGGCTTATTTCTATGGGAGTAATTGAAACAGGATGATCCTTTTAATTCTTTTGTCTGAACCGGCACACTATTCCCTCTCTTAGAGCTCGTCCCCCATGTTTCCTAAAGTGTTTAATCATTAAACCCTCACTGGAGGTCTTGAGTATGATCAGGGACCCTGTGCACATTCTAAGGACCTGCACTATGTATATACACAGCACACCACCACACCTGGAGCACCTGGAGTGTCCAGATCCTTGAAACGCAACACCCCATTCACTCCTATTGCTTTTCATGTGGTATGTCTCCGGTAGCATATGGTAACATTCACAGATCTCTGTGAGTGATCCCTGAGTGATGATTATGGGTGGTAAGAATTCCCCTACAGTATTATTACCTCGTTTTCCATGCACACCATGCCATACGGCTGAGCAACAGTCATGTAGGCTCAGGTGCCTTCTACATATTCAGCTGGTGTTAAAGAAGTCTACTTTCTGAAGAGTGTGAGATTAAGATTTTGCAATAACGGCAAGATAGCAACAGTAAAATTATTTCGTATCTTGTATGTGTTCCTGGATATGATGGTTATGTGAGTCATGCTGTATTACTCATTCAATCCAGTATCATCAGGATTGTGACAAGAGGAGGTGTGCAAAAGGACAGCTCATGTCCTCACACCTACTTATCAGGGAACATCTCAGTGTGACTGAATCATCGACAATGTTCATAAACATCAAGAAGGAGTACTGGCTCTTAACCGTCCAGTACACCATCCATATCTATAACACTGTTCTACCTGCTCTAATATTACATTCCTACTGCAACCTACACACACCAAGTGTCATGCATGCCTGACACATACAGTAATTAAGCTTTTTCCAGCTTCTTTATCCTCTGGAATGCAGTGTGGATGAAGCGCCATGCTTTATGTGACCACAGGCCGGTATCTGAGATGGTGCTGCCCAGAGGAGCTTCTCACTGTGTGTGGTAGAGAGACAGCTGTTGGCTCTTAAGGAATGCAGCTCCGAATTACACTAGCTAAACAGTTACTTTTTCCATTCATCCATCCATCTATTAACTATACGGATTATCCGTCAGAGTTGCAGGGAAGCTGGAGCCAATCCCAGCTCATATCTGGTGAGAGGCGGGATACATCCTGACCAGGTCGCAGATCTATTTTCAGGAACACACAGATGAACAACCATTCACACCATTCACCTAATCTGCATGTTTTTGGACTGTTGGAGGAAACCAGAGTACCTGAAGGAAACCCGCACGACTTAACACACTCACTCGTTTGCCAAGCTGCTTAATCTACTAGGGTTGCGGGCTGGAGCCTATCTCAGCCAACACAGGTCAAAGGCAGGGTACACCCCGAACAGCATCTAAGGTTCAACAGACACATACAGCTATTCACACTTACATCCACACCTAGGGGCAATATGGAGCAGCCAATTAGCCTAATGTGCATGTGTTTGGACTGTGGAAGGAAACTGGAGTACTCGGAGGAAACCCAGGGGGAAAACATTAAACTTCACACAGAAATACCTGAGCCCGGGACTTGATTCCAGGACCTTCTTGCTGTGAGATGGGAAAGCTAACCACTACACCAACATGAAGTCCTGCAGCTTTACTCTATCACACACGTAGAATGTAGATGTGAATGGATATTTGTGTCTGTGTTAGTCTTGCAATAATCTGGAGACCAAACCTGTAATCAATATTGAAACTGACTTTTATTTTATCTAATAGTTCTCTGTTAAACTGATTGAGTGCCTTCACCGATATCTTGACTGACCTTTTCTTAAACACCAGTCTGTTTCCATTCTTTGTTTCCTTATAGAGATTAGTTGGAAACAAGTATGTCAGTATTATCCGCTCATGCAAGGACTGGATTAGCAACAATAACAGACCATGACTAGGTCACATTACGCACTTCACATAAATGAGAAATGTCGTTCCAGCATAAACAGCTTTCAGAGAACACAGAGACATTGACAAACACTGAGGCACACACACACACACACACACCAAAAGGTTAAACACATGAAGGACGGGAAAATTCAGTGTATTTCTAAACAACAAGCTCACCATTCTCAATCTCGGTCCTCTCACGGTCCATCTACCCCCCACGGGAGCTGGTGGGAATCTCGTGAATAATGCAGTTCGTCTTTAATTAATTCAAACCTGCTCACTAGGAACAAAAGCCTGGCTGAGTGTGTGGGTTTAAAGAGCTCTCAGACCAGAGCCATGCATCAAGCAAGACAGACTGAAAGACTGAAAGAGTGGAGTTCAAATGAAACAAACAGAAGATCAAATCCATAAGAACAAAGTTAATGCTTCTCAGTGGCTGGTGATTCAATTAGATGATTGGAGATGATTTCAAACATTTTGTTTTTTGTACAATACCTTTAACCAGAAGTACATGCATCACTTTTATACATATCCCTAATACACAACCCAATACACAAGCTTCTCTGGGAGCTTTTTGGGGATTTTAATGTTCAACTTTCTGTCTCTATTTCTATGCAAAAACTATTGCAGAAAGTTTTGTGCTTGAAAAACATATAAAGTATATGCTGGACCACAGATATGAAAAAATGTAAAAAAAAAAAAAAAAAATTCATATCTCACAATTTTAAAGAATCCTTTAAAAAATATCCAGGATCCAGTATTTGATTTGGATGATCTCCAAAATCTAATGGAGTCCCCCTTGTCCAAAGCCTGGGGAAAATCTGTACAAAACCTTTTGTAAAAAATTAACACAAAATCAGCAGTGATGCAACACTTCCAAAAAATCATATATCTCCCAATATTAAAACATACTTATAATACATATTTAAAAAATTCCTGGATCCCAAAAATTTGGAGATGATCCCGATCTAATGCAGTGGATAACATAAAATTTTTTTTGCATAATACTACTAACAAACAAACACACAACCCGCAGGTAAAACATAACCTCCTTAACGGAGGTGATAATGGGTTTGTGTGTGTGTGTGTGTGTGTGTGTGTGTGTGTGTGTGCAATATAAGAATGATTTTAGACCCACAATGACAGGTGTCCAGACCTGTCCAATCAGAGAACATGTTTAATTGATCGAATAAAAAAAGTATAAAAATATAATGGTAAGTTTATTGCTTAATCGCCTGCTTAAAATACTTTTTGGCCCTTTTCAGACTTCATGTACTGCTGGCATATACATACACACACACACACACACACACACACACACACACACACACACACATGAAGAGTTTGAGTTCAAAAACAGATAAGTGCCATTGATTTAATTATAAGAAAAACTATTTTTTAAGTAGCTTTAAAAAAAAAAAAATTTTCCAGTAGCTTTCAAGACGTTTTTTTCAGTAGCTTTAAAATAAAGCTACGGAAAAAGGTGTTTTTCTCATAATTAAAGCAATGGCACTTATCAGTTTTTGAACTCAAACTCTTCATATATATAAATATATATCACAATAAATATCACCATAGATATTACCATATACATCTATATAGACGTCTCCACAGACATTGCCATAGATACCAACATAGACATTATGCTGGATACCAACATAGGCCACGGATATCACTAATGGAATGAATTCTAAATTCTGAATTCCACACGAGCTGCAAATCAAAAACAGACAGAAGCTGAATGTTTTAAGTGTCCACTGAAGCTCACTGCCCTTCTTCACACACACAGAATTGACCATATGGTCAGTAATACATCAACATGCTTCCTCCACCCCAGCCATGACACTTTCTCCATTCAACTTTTCTTGCCTACAATACAGAGCCACAACTTCTGGTAGTCACAAATCACAGTTTAATGTCATTACAGGCTGCTTCTGTGGAGTCTCTGTCCTCCAACTCATATTAGTGAAGGAAGTGCCATAATATAGGCAAGGCTGTCAACAGACTGCACTTCCTTTGCTAAAAGTAGTCTTTTGCACGCTGAGATCACACACGACACGCCTGTTTGCTCATCACTACATTACCCTGGAACCACACCACAAATAAACAAATGCTGGAACTGGCTATGGTGAGGGAAAGGGAAAGGGGGGGGGGGGGGGGGGGGGGGGGGGGGGGGGGGGGGGGGGGGGGGGGGGGGGGGGGGGGGGGGGGGGGG
>JBCNYH010000015.1:13065534-13076178 GCA_039654325.1 Tandanus tandanus
AGGGGGAGGGGTTTGTGGGGGGGAAGAAAAAAACCCCCCCCCCCCCCCCCCCCCCCCCCTTTCAGCATAATTCCAGAGTCCTCAACAGCAAGTTTTGACAAGTTACTGCCATTTACCAACACTGCACTGGGTTTGGTGTATTTACTGATGAATGACAGAGAGAGCACAATTCATGAGAAGTTAAGAGGTGTTTAGCAGGGTGTTGTGAGAGGACATGGGTATCTCTACACTCCCCAACCACCACCACCCCACCCCTTTGCTGCAGTGATGTACCCCACAGTGTCGCATTCATGGCATGAGCAGAGCCAAGTGATGGGAGGCATATCTGTCTCAAAGTTATTAAAACTCACAGTGGTGACTGCCAATCTGGTCGTCTGGAGTGTACACACACACACACACACACACACACACACACACACACACACACACACACACACACACGTTGCCAGTGACTCTTGGACATTCATAAATCCATACAAAGCCACAAATATACTATTACAATACAGCAATAATCCAAAATGGGTACAATTTAATGAAATAAAAATAACAACAACAACAACAACAACAATAATAATAATAATAATAACAACAACAACAATAATAATAATAATCATTCATTAAAATGTGGCTGAAACACCAAATCATTTAATTTGAAGCTTACCTGTCTCAGAGTAATTTGAAGTATCCCGGTAACCATATAGCGGTGTATTTTTCCCTGTCACAGCTCTACAGCATGCATGATGAACTAGTGCAAAACTTCTAGTGATAAGACTAAAGAACTCAGCAAACAGCTTTCACCTTCCCTACAAACACTCCCCTTTCCTCTGCTACTAGCCTCACGCAATGAGCTGTGCCAGCGATTTTCTCTTTAGGAGTCTTATGAGCTCTCTCTCTCTCTTTCCCTCCTTGTCTTTCTCGCTGAGTTCCCCCTCAGGGGAGTGATTTAGGATTTCCCAGACACACCCTCTACTCTGCGCAGAACTTGAGGAGTCGTCTCTCTCACACCCAGTCAGCTTGGCCAGTCCCTGCCCCCCAGCTTCTATCACTCGGTGTGTGTGTTTGTGTATGTCATCATGTATGTGGCCTAAGACAACCTTCAGTTGTGCATAACTATGCAGTCATTGCAGCACAACTTCTGCGAAGCAAGGAATTTGCCTCTTATTAACACATTGTTTTATTTAATTCCACTCCTACCTATTCAAATCCAAAGCAAAACCAAAGTGTCCGAGTAACTGAACATGAGCTAATAAAGTGCAGGAGGAGTGGGGGAGCAGATTGCGTTCTCTTTTTGTCTGTGGAAAGCACACTTTCCCCTTTCTTTGTCCTCAGATTCCTTCTCATTGTCTGTACGATGATAACAAACAGAGCTACGAGCAGCACTTCCTGCCAACAGCAGTGTGAATGAGATGAGAGGACAAGAAGGAGGAAGAGAGGAGATGCAGGTACTCTATGTACTCTATGTCTCTCACTTCTTGTGAGGTCCTAAACATCGAGATAGAAACTTGTTATCTACAGGAGTCAATTAAAGTTCTTTAGTTATTCCAGTTAGCTGAGTTATGATGCGAGTTTGGTTCCTTCTGCTTTATGGAAAACAGCATTAGCGAACCAGAGTGTTTGAAAGTTTCATTTCACTTCAGTTCATTCATCTGACAGAGACTTTGGCACAAGTACAATGATTCCTAGAAGATGTATTAATATTATGGTAGATAATACGCATTTCCTGGTGGTGTAGTGCTTAGCTCACCTGCCTCGAAGCAAAAAGGTCATGGGTTTGAGTTCTGGGCTTGGTGATGGCATTTCTGTGTGGAGTTTTCATTTTCTCCCTGTGATTGTGAGGGTTCCCTCCAGGTACTCTGGTTTCCTCCTACAGTCCAAAGACATGTACATTAGGCTAATTTGCTGATCCAAATTGCCCCTAGGTGTCAGTGTGAGTGGCTGAGATAAGCTCCAGCCTCCCTGTGACCCTAGGCGGATTAATACGTGTTTCTCCAGGCTCTCGAGGTATTTTCAGCACTTCGCAACATTAACCCCTCCCTCTTCACTTGATTGCCTTCTCTTGTTGTCTGTGGAAAGCACACCTTCCCCTTTCTTTGGCCTTAGATTCCTTCACATTGTCTGGATGAATCTTTTATATTCCATATTCCATAAACTGATTTTAATTTTATTGAATAGTTTTTGAAAAGTATATACATGGGTACATTGCCAGTCAAAAGTTTTAGAACACCCACATTTTTAAAAAAGTTTTAATTGTAAACGAAGCAGTTCACTTCCAGTAAGGGCCTTGAAGAGGACCAAAGGGAAGCAGTATGTCAGAACCTCCTTAGAAGAAAAGAACAAGATGGTATTCTTTAAATCATGGAATAGCCAGTACTTTATTTAAACTTAATTCCCAATTAGCTGGTTTGGGATGAAGTGAACAGAAGGGTGAAGGCAAAGCAACCAACAAGCGCAACACATTTGTGGGAACTTCTGCAACAGTGTTGGGAAGAAACTTATCGAACAATACTTGATTTCCATCGTCGTAAGAATGCTATGAGCGTGTTCAGCTGAAATATCAGCCAAAGATGGTTACTTTGATGAGTCAAAATGACTTATTAAATTATGTTAAACAGAACAATTCTATGATATCTTTTCTATCTTCAACTATTTTGTGTTCTACGGGTACAAGTACACTGAGATCAACTGTATAAATAAAAAAATGGGGGTGTTCTAAAACTTTTGAACATAATTTCTGTTGTGCTCTTAGTAGATCTATACTGCAAAATAGACACGATATCAACAAATGGGAGTTATTAACTCAGCTAAAGTGATACGGCTAGACTTTAGAAGAAGTTACAGTCTGTAGCAAAATTTATATGACTTTGGTGGTATAGCGTCTTGAGACCCCATTGTCTTTATATGAGGACATCATATACTTTCTCCTAATTACATTGTGTATATGTCCTTGTATGATCCTCATATGTGGGCCACTGGGTATTCCTCATTGGAAAACAGCCTGCTGTTTGAAAATGTTGATCAAGTTCAGTAGTTATCAAGTGATAAGTATCAGAATCTGTTCTGAGAAGTGACAAGACACACAACATTAGGCTTTGGGGCTTAAGAGGTTAAAGCAGAAGTTCTCAACCAACCAAATCATGAGGTTGTTTGGTTTATGATCACATTATGGACATTAGGCATGTCACAGAGGGGGTATAAACGTGATGTAAACAAAGTGAAGCGATCTCAAGTAATAACACACTCATTTTATTAGTTCAGCTATAATATAAAAATCATATTTAAATGAGGAAACTAATGAATTAAAGTTGGCTAATTTCTATGATTTGATTAGTTCAAGTTCATGCGTGAGTTCAAACATGGTGAGGTTCTGCTGTTATTAATCCGTAGTAATAAGTAGTAGAGTGTTATATCTAGAAAAGTTTCTTGTCATAGCATAAGTTTTTCATAATAATAATAATATAAAAATATCTTGTTGAAACATCTTATCACAATATACCTGTCACAAGATACTGATCTGTTATTCCAGGCATGGCAGCAGTACCCTGCTGTAGTACATTTTTAACCCAAAGATCACTTCTAGATTTAACTATTTTTCGACAATCTATGACTCATTATTTCCACCAATAAATCATAATCAATCACAATCTCACCGTACAAATGCCCCCATGATCCTGCTCCTGCACCCCTTTCCTTCTCTCCACCTCCCACACACTGTCCTGATGTGATTTGCATCAGTGTTGGGAATCTCTGGTCTCAGGAATGCACTCTCTTATTTATTGAGATGTGTTTCATTCTTATATAAAATGTTATTATTAGAGCTGAATTATAATTTGAGTTAGAAATATAGAACAGGATTGTAGTTATTTTTGATCACTTGAACAGAATGAATTTAATCCAGACCTCAATCCAAAATCCAAAAACAAATAGCCTGCAAATATTTTCAACATAAAGATAATATAGTGTTTGAAATTTCACAAATAAAAAACTTCTGGGTGCAGTGCACAGCCAAAATGCTACTGTATGTAATCTGTATTTAATTTTTTTTTTTTATGAGTCTCTCTCTATAATAACCTTGAGAACCCCTGCCTTAAATGTCATGGTAGCCTCAACACACTCATTACTAGATGTAGCATACATGGCGGACAACGTCAGACTGAAAACAACATCTGGATATAGATGAATCTTCTTATGTTACTGCACGCAGCTGCCTCGGCTCCATGTAGTCCCATAAATCACGTTCATCAGTCAGGTGGAGACACGTTCATGTGTTCAGAATAGAGATTAGCATCTGATACAGACGTCACAGAAGTTAGCAGAGCAGCGCTAATCTCAATCTACTGCTGTGAGCATGCATTTAAAACAAAAGTTTACATTTCTACAATAACACCCACAATAAGGGATGGATATTAAGAAGAGTTGGGTTGATGGGTGACTCAATGCGGCTGTTATCTTCTCACCCTGTGATGTGACCCTGCCTGTCAGTGCCAGATTTCTCTCTCTCCCCTTTTATACTTAATCTGATACACTGCATCTCCTCAGGCACCTCAACCCAGAGCCGCAGCGCCTGGCCTGTCCACCTGTAAGCCCCTCAGCAATGTATTTTAGTAGAAAGGAGGGGGACGGGACATTGACGTCTCACTGTGCTCAATAAATTCTAAACTCAGTGAACTGGAAAGGAATCTGTGCCACATTCAAATGGATGAGGGTGACATGCGTTCTTATTATATTTGGTAAAATATGTCTAAACCAATCAGCATCTGCCTTATATTGCTTTCTCAATGCCTAATCTCATCAATTCTTTCCAAACCACTTAATTAATGTCAGGGTCAGAGGGAAGCTGCAGCCTATCTCAGCCAACACTGGGTGAAGGTGGGGTACGTCACAAACAGCTTGCTAAACTATCACAGGGCAACACACACAACCATTCACACTCACACTCACAGCTAGTGGCAATTTGATACAGCCAATTAGCCTAATATGTATGTCTTTGTACTGTGGAAGGAGGAAACCCTCACATGCACAGGGAAAACATGCAAACTCCACGCAGAAACGCCCAAGCCTCAGGACTCGAACACGACTCGATTTGAAATTTGAAAAAGGATGAATAAATCTTTGCTGGGTATGTGCTGTTATTGAAAAATTATTAATGGCGAGGTCATAAATGCCGTTACCACTACCACATAAATGCTGTTGATTTTTTTCCAATAACAGTACATGATACATCAATTTGTCACTGATTGCAGTTTTATATTTATGTGCAGATCCAATTATCACTTGTGGAAACTATAGAGAGTCACCATCTGCACTTTCCCCTCTTTCTTGAAGCTAATAAAACAACCGAAATACACAGTCTTCCTAAGTTGTGTGGGACTATGAGAGGAGACAAGAAATTTGACAAAAAAAATGCCAAATCAAAAGTAAGTAAAAGTTCTTTAACAAAGTGTTGGTTAACGGCTATGCACCATGTTGTACCTTGCCTCCGCCCCACCCGCCGCATATCGTATTAAAGCACTTATCACAAAAACCTGTAATTTCACAGGGGTGTGAACACTCTGTATCCAGTGTATGATGGGAAATAAAATTAAAGCACATCAATAATTCTTGTCTTTTTAGTGCTATAATTCTCTATGACTCCCATTCTATAATTATATTCAAGCATTTTACTTACACCACGCCTCTGGAATGTCCCCATCACCAATTAACACTGAATCACAACTCAAATCTGTTATCTACTCTCGACTACTCATTTCTGCTTCCATACTTTATTGTCAATCATGTAGAACCGTAAGAGCGGAAGTAAGTTGTTATTACTACACACGCCTTCTTGTGATGATGTCCTCCTGCGTGTTTTCATTCCAGCGCAGAAACTCACAGTTTGCGCTTGTGTTCCACCCAAGGCTAAAGGAAAGAGCAGCTTATCACTCCACAAAAAGTAAACTGTACAGTTATATTTTGTGAAACACCACATTCCACTAGTTTAAGTCATCAGTGATGCAGACATTATTTATGACTGAAAGTAATTTCCTTAAGAAATGCATTTAATCAGATTTAGTTAAAGGAAGCCATTACTGGAATTAAATCATGTTTGTGGGTTATTTAGGGCACTATATTAACAATAATTAGTTATTTTGTATTTGTGTTTGTATTTTTTAGCATTGCTTCCCCATTTTCACCCCCTCAAGTGTTGCCTCCCTATTGTACAACCACAACCAATCAGGGAGTGGCATTAGCATGCACTTGCACCCTCTGTGACGTGCGATGCTGCCACCCACCTATTTACGAACTGCTGTGCATGCGTATTTGTGGGCAGTCCCTTGTCCGAATGAACTTACAGATGCCCATGATTGGCTGGTGATTGCTGTGAGTGACAGGAAGGTGAGCGTATGCCATCCCTACCGTGAGAGCTAGGCTAATTAGCTCCATGGACCCCCCTGTCTCAGATTGCCACAGCATCAACCTGGATTCCAACCTGCGATCTGCAGGTTGATAGTCGCGCACCTTGTCAATGCGCCACTCAGGAGCCCATAATTTAATATTTTAAATAGTATTTTTTTCATGTGATTATCCCACCCTTTGGTAAAAATCCAAGACGTTACTTATGTTTGAGTTTGTGTCCTGTGGTGGTCCAGTGTGGTTCACAGTTTTCATGTGATTATCCCACAAATAGTTCCTCATGGCTGGTATTTTCGACCAGGAACCAATGACTGTTCACATGACTAACATAACTGAACATCATCCTCCTTCTCACATTACCACAGTGCTGTCAGCAGGTTTATGCCTAGTGACCATTCACACATGGTGTCCATGGGGATGGACAGAAAAGCTAGCAGCCTGCTACTACATCTAACACAGCTCACATTTAAAGCTGATACATGGACAGGATGAGATGTGCTGTCCCTATATGGTCAGACGTCATGTTGATCCAGAAACAGGATAACGATGACCTATGCTCCTCAAGGAACAGTTGAAAAGATGGATGTCAGGGTTAGTGTGGGTGATATCAGCTGGCATGCTGAGTATTTTAAGTCCACATACATGGCCTTGGATAGTCCATGACTGTTATCCATGTTTTCTAAAGACTAATACCCTACATCCGCAAGCGACATTTGTCAAATAAACAAGAGAGCCTGCTGAGGGTAGCTGCAGTGGCCTTTAGGATAAGATAGAAAGCTTATCACCAGTGAAGACACAAACATTCTGCATCTGCTTCAAAATATCACAATGTGATCTATACAATCGTGCGTCTGATAACGGCAACAACCTCATGCATTCTGGGTAAATGCCAGACATTTGTAAAAGCATGAGTTACCATCAACGTTTTATTCATTCATTCTTATTAATCACTTTATCCTGGCTGTGAGAAGATGTTGCATGTTCCCCCTGTGCCTGTGTGGGTTTCCTCTGGGTACTCTGGTTTCCTCCCACATTCCAAAGACATGCATGTTAGTTTAATTGGCTGTTCCAAATTACCCCTCGGTGTGTATGTAAGTGTGAATGGTTGTGTGTGTGTGTGGGTGTCGGCCCAGCAATGGACCGGCGAGGTGTTCAGGGTGCACCCTGCCTTTGTCCAGATTTGGCTGAGATAGGTGCCAGCCGTCTCTTGCAACCCTAGTAGGATTAAGCAATTCAGCAAATGAGTCAGCAATGAATGGATGAATGAATGAAGGGCGTTATCCTTTTGAACAGAAACTACACAGCACATCCAGGAAACATTGAAATATGCCCAGAATACAATGTATTGAGAAAACAGTCTCAGCAGTTTGTGCTACTGTAGCTCTTCTGTGTGATCAGACCAGACTTACTCACCTTCACTCCCCACACATATCAGTGAGTCTTGGGCAATAATATTTACTGGTTGTCCTTCTTTGGACCACCTTTGGTAGGTACTTACCACTGTTAGCCCTTGTCAAAGTAACCCTGATCCTTATGCTTGCTTATTTCTCCTGCTTCTAACACATCACCTTCGAGATCTAACTGTTCACTTTCTGCCTAATACTTCCCTCTCCTCCTATATTTAAAGTACTATAAGTATAGATTAAAGTTGGAGATGTTTGATTCACAAAAACACTTGGACCTTTTGAAGGGAACATAAAGAGCAGCTAACTGTTTATATTTAGGACCCTGACTGAAAAGAATCGGACACGAAGTGGCAGAGAACTGTTTTAACCTCACACCCATCGTACCAGCAAAGACGACAGGAAACTGTACGCCCACGGAACATCCCGGAAAATAAAAGGGAAGAGAGAGAGAGAGAGAGAGAGAGAGAGAGAGAGAGAGAGAGAGAGAGAGAGAGAGAGAGAGCTCTTTGGTTTCAGTGTTCAGTGTTTAAATGACTTACAATATCAATAAATAATATATAATTATAATAATTATACCCAATTAAATTCTGACCGCTTAATTAATGCTTTGAAATATACAATTATACCAATTACTAATACCAAGTTTTTACACTCATTCATTTACTTTTAATAAAAATGACACACAATTTAAAAAAGGATAAAAATAAAACACAGCATTAGAGCCGTTAAGGGTTAACGATTGCTTGCTGTCCAGTCATTAGTGCTGAGCATTGCTGCTGAGTAACCACCACCGCTTCAGTTTGCTAAATTAAACACTTTATCTTTCTCTTTGCTTCTAAAAGCTGTGTTTTTACACAGCTATATGTATGGAATATGGAGTATGGACCCTCTAGTCCATTTATCTCTTTCAGAAATGCTTCTGCTCAAGACAAATATATCTGGAGCCTGTAGAAAACAAATAGCAGGGTACGTTCCATAGCAGATGTCTCTTTAACAGTACATTTTATACCCATCAGTAAGGACTAATCAGTGCATGCAACTAACATTCATAATCATGATCCATACACAAGCCAGATCATTTCACTCTGTATTTTACTGACTTTTAAGTTTCTTCCTTTTCTGTATTTATTAAACGGTTTCTTAACATGTTGCGCTTAAAAAAAGAACGAATTTGCATTTTAAGTGCAGATCTGTGCTGTAAACTAATTAGTAATTTCTCATACTGTATAAATCATTTGTTTATGCTTGTATTTATGAGTGTGTTTAAAATACGCTGCACATTCTGGTGTTTTTTTTTTTTTTATAGAATTCTCAGGGAAACCTCTGGGTGTAAGATTGTTTAAAAAAAAAAAAAAAACTACGGTTGATGTGAAAATTCAGTAGTAGTTAGCCTTGACTAAAGAAACAGTCACAACAGCACCATTATCATTTGTTTTGGGAGGAAGTCGCCTCAGATACCATGCTGACCTCTGATTGTCCTCCCAGAGACACCTGGGAAGTCAGAGGAGATGTTTGTTCTAATGCGGTTCCTGAGACACTTTTGTGTGGACAGCGTTAGCATTTCTTACAGGATGTGAATCTAGGTGGAGCAGCATTCAGGATGAGCTGTGAAAGGTGTTGAAGCTAGTTTAGACAGACCTCCTGTTGACTCCACAAACAGCCAAAACAGTCCTCATGGAAAGAAAAAAAAACAGTAGGAGTGGTGCTCTCTGTTTTTTCTCTCTAAAAACACAAAGTACATGTACATCATTGCAGACAAGAGTTCTGTAGTCGGAGAGGGTTATAAATGTTAACATATCCTACATCTTATCAAGGCAGCCATGGCCTTGTGGTTAGAGAAGTGGGTTTGGGACCGAAAGGCCACTGGTTCGATTCGCCAACCAGCAGGGACAGTGTATGGTGTCAGGGGGAGTGAGCGGCACCTCCCCGCCCTCCATTTTCATGGCTGAACCCCCAACTGTGCCGCAATGTGGCTGCCCACGGCTCTAAGTGTGTATGCTCTCTGTTTACGTGTGTGTATGTATTTGTGTGTGTGTGTGTGTGTGTGTGTGTGTGTGTGTGCTCACTTTGTATGGGTTAAATGTAGAGCCAAAATTTCCTTTGCGGGGTTATTACAGTATATCAAAATCAAATTTTCAGGTTTAGGTGTCTCATAAACACAAACTCAAGTAAATTAAAATTATACATTTTTTATATATTCTTAATACCCAATGCTCATTAATATTCATTAGTATGTCTTTTTAACAAAATAAGAAGCAATTCATACAAGCAACCATCTCCTGTGAAATCAGTATTTTGTAATCTGTTGCTATTTTAAAGAGGACACGTGTTGATTATGTAGTCGTCCTGAAACCATGGAATTACCATGGAATTAGTACTGTAAATAATTACAGTAAATACTTGCAGTTGATCCAACATGGGTGTGTTTTCTACGCTGCCTGAAAGAAATATAAGCAAGTGGTTAGTTCTGTTTGTACCATTTCCTCACATTTCTCCAGACTCTTCATACTTATTATGAGTTTGAATCATCACATGTACTAACTAGCTTTCTTTTTTCATTCTAGATGCTATATTGTGTAATGTCCCAGTTTGCAGTCCAGTTTACTAATTTGCATAAAATAAAAATTGTGTGATAGCAACATAAGAATTTATATACTGGAACAGCATCCTAAGTAGATATTTATACTGATAGTATAAACCTTGGTGGCCCGGTGGTAGGGTGCTGGATTACTGATCCCAAGGTCAGGGGTTCAAGCCCCACTATCAACGGAATGTCACTGCTGTCCCCCCAGTTCAGCTAACTGGGTTATCAAAGGCCGGCCATGTCTCTCACTGTCTATGGTGAGAG
>JBCNYH010000015.1:13088765-13099064 GCA_039654325.1 Tandanus tandanus
GTGTGTGTGTGTGTGTGTGTGTGTGTGTGTGTGTGTGTGTGTGTGTGTGTGTGTGTGTGTGTGTGTGCGTGTGCACACGAGATGAGGTCGGCCAATTCTACTGTTTGCTACTGTTTACGATCTCTGAGTGGCTCCATCATCACAGCAGCGCATTCCAATAGTGAGTGAGAGTTCGCTTTGCAGGTTAAGCTCAGGGCTATGTTGAGATGAATGAAGAAAAATGTCTGTCAGTCTTAAGTATTGATTGCTGATGGACTTAATGACATTGAGCAAAGACTTGCTGCCAGGTTTCACTTATACTGGAGTTACATAGTTCTAAGCTGTCTAGAGAGCTAGCTCAACCTCATACACACACACACACACACACACACACACACACACACACACACACAATTATACAATTGACATCTTTACAGCTTTACTGTTTGAATAAATAGAGCTAGTGTTTATGATCTCCAAGAAGGCCTCTGGCGTTTCTGTGTGGAGTTTGCATGCTCTCTCCGTGCTTGCATGGGTTTCCTCTGGGTACTCCGGTTTGCTCCCACAGTCCAAAAACATGCACAGTAGGCTAATTGACTGTTTCAAATCGCCCCTAGGTGTGAGTGTAAATGGTTGTGTGTGTGTTGGCACTGCGATGGCCTGGCGAGCTGTTCAGGGTGTACCCTGCCCTCGTCCACAGTCGGCTGAGATGGGCGCCAGCCTCCCCACGACCCTAATTAGGATAAAACTGCTTAGAAAATGAATGAATGAATAAATGTATGTTTATGATCTCTTAATAATTTCCACAATCCCATATCTGATATTAAGATGAATCCTGTGATCCATCCTGATGTGCTACTACTGGGTGGAGTTCTCATCTCAGAAGCCCCTCTCTCCTGCTGATGATGATCCATATGGACCTAAATATACACTCAGAAACTATGAAGATGACTTTTCACTGCTGGTGATGTAAACTCTTTTACTAAAAAGATTTAGGACTACAATTCCCAGTACAGCTAAGAGATAACCATATCTGGTTTCACCCAAATGAGGATGGTTTCTCTTTTGAGTCTGGTTCCTCTCAAGGTTTCTTTCTTGTGTCGTCTGAGGGAGTTTTTCCTTGCCACCATTGCCCCGGGCTTGCTCATTGGGTAGATGTGTAGGGTTTATCGAGAAATGCTTAAATTCTTTCTAAAATTTATGTTTATTATGTAAAGCTGCTTTGTGACAGTGTCAGCTGTAAAAAGCTCTATTCAAATAAAACAAATGAATTATTCTGAGCCCAACATGACTCAACTTAGGCAAAACAGAAATGGCTACTGAGGATATTGTAGAATTTGTATGTTTGATGTACATTTAATGTAGGAACCATTGTAGAAGTTGTATGTTTTTGGGATGTCCGATATCACGATAAACTCATGCCACATCTTTTTAGTTAATCTTGACCTCTAAAACCAACAAAATTAAAGAGAAATATACTTTTACATTGTCTGTCACAGCTTTGCATTTATTACAGCAGTACATATTTGTAAAGATGTCTATATGAACTTTGCATTGACGTAAATTTTATCCTGCTGTTCTGAAGTTGTCCCTCCACATTGCCAAGCAGTCTCATCTGCATAGCTCGCCTTAAGTCATACCACAGGTTTTCTGTTGGATTGAGGTCTGGCCTCTGGGTCATGTCAAGACTTTGATCTTTATTTGGCTGAAGCCATTCCTTGGTTGATAAGAATGCGGGTATTAAGTTATTATCATGCTGTAAAGTGAAATTCTTCAATCCTGTGCCATCAGGATTTGTACCAGAAGAGCTTAATATTAATAGAAAGATTAAGATTCTTGGCAAGAGGTATAGTATTGTTGTGATGATAAGATGTGTTGTTACTCTGCGAAACATATCTTTCATTTACACCTGGCATTAACATGCATCCTGGATGATTGGTTCACAATTCAATTCGATTCAGTTTTATTCGTATACATAGACATTGTCGCAAAGCAGCTTTACAGAGTAAAAACAAATTTGATAGTGAATTTAAACATTTCTCTATAAACCCTACACATCCCCAATGAGCAAGCACATTGCAATGATGGCAAGGAAAAATTCCCTCAAACGACACGAAGAGGAAACCCTGAGAGAAACCTGACTTAAAGGGGAAACCCATCCTCATTTGGGTGAGACCAGATAAAAATATAATCCATGTAGTAGAAACTTCACTATAGTTTAACATGCAGTCCAGTTGGTTATATTATAAATGTAATGGTAACTGTAGTCCTAAATCTTTTTAGTAACAGAGTCTATATAAGAGATGTCACCAGCAGTAAAAATTCATCTTCATAGTTTCTGAGTATATATTTAGGTCCATATGGATCATCATCAGCAGGAGCGAGGGGCTCCTAAGATGAGAACCAGGATTGATCACAGGATTCAGAGAGCAGAAGGATCAGGATCACTGGCATCTCCGAAGTAGCATGTGTACCTCAACAAAAACACAGAGAGAGAGAGAGAGAGAGAGAGAGAGAGAGAGAGCGAGAGACAGACGAAAAGGGTCAAATGTGTCCTGAGGATACTCAAACCAGAAAGAATGTTTAGGTATTTCACCGTGCAAGTGACACCATCACATTTGTAGAGTGAACATAAATGTGTCTCAGTGTGCCCCTAAACTACATAAAATAGGCCTATTAATCATTGCAGAAGAGTATAATCAAAAATATGCAATCATTGTGAGACTGTTTGAAAATTGATGAATGATACTATAACAGCAGAAATTAAAGGAGCTGCTGTTTAGAGCTTCTTCCCATTTTTCATATCCCCTTTATATACAAGATTTGTTAACAGACCACGCAAAAATGTCCAGTACAACACCCTTTCTTTTGCTGAATTAAATGAAAGTGGGTGCAGGAGATACATTTTAATATGAGGCTCAAACGCATTAGCTGCCCACCTGTGATCAGCTCCCTCGAGAAAAATGTTAATCCCAGGTGGGAATGAGACCCCAGCCTAAAGATTCAGCATAAAAAACACATACTGAAAAACAATGTAAAAATAAAAGTTCATATATATTTTCTAAATCATACACAGGCGTGTGTTTTCTTTTTTGAGAGAAATTACTTCCTTCTTGATATCTTACCCCAAAGCCCAGACTTACAGACTACTCAAAAGATTGTTATCACATGCAAGAAGTGGACACTACCTGCACAAAATTGCTAAAGCTCCTTTAATGTTGCTGTGGGCCCCTTAGTAGCCTATCTGATAAGTTTTCCTTGATTGTCTTTTTTCCTTGAACTTTTGATGCTTGAAATGATTTTGTAAATGTTCCTGCGGTGCCACATTTTCTCCATATATTGATTAAAGTCTTTGCAGTTCTCCAAAATTCATCAAATATATTTAACACTAACACTGAACATAGTTACAGCCTCTCTCATCTCTCTCTCACTCATTTGCCAAACCGCTTAATCCTATTAGGGTTGTGGTGAGGCTGGAGCCTGTACTGAACATAGTTACAGTCTGCATTATTAAAATGGTGTAGTGTTGGGTGGATTCTTTAAAAATATATACTTGTGTTGTGCATTTGATTTATCTTTTGACTATATATCACACATATATAATAAGGATGTGATGCCTTAGATCTGCTGTAAATTACAATGGCAGTGTGTCTTTTGCAGAAAATGGGCAAAATATAAACAATCAAATTCAAGGCTTTTACAGAAATAGGAAACCTAAGTCAGATGAGTTATCATGGAATTTTCAAGTATACGATGTGTAACAATAGTGTAATTAACAAGTATTTGCAGAAGGCGAGGTGGATGTCGCTAAACATTCCTCGAGGTGGAACATCGACATTAACCAAGCCTACGGTGAATAACTGTTTTACTTTATTTTAGTATTTATGATTTGACATTTTTTAACCATGGCAGTTGCAAGTGAAGTCTAAGTGCATGCATGTATGTCAGACATCAACTAGTGCGAACAGAGCAAAGCAACTTCCTGCTGTTCTAGAGCTAACAAATAACTTGAAATGATTCTCTGAAGATGTAAAATTTTATTTGAATAATATAAATGTTTTGAAACTCATGTAGCTTTTTATAATTTACTACATGGAAATGTAAGAAAAGAAAAATGTTCGTTCATGGTATCTTTTTGATTGCTTTCAAAGTTTTAGTGCATACTGCACAGACAACGATCACACCCCCTGCTCCAAATGACTGTGACATATTGATTCAAGCATTGTCAAGATGATTCAAGAATGTCAGTTAACCTACATTAAGACACACAGAATGTGTATACCTGTGTACATGTAGCTTTGAACCTCTCACCTCAACTCCATCATATTCCTCATCAAACAGTATGCAGTACTGTGGTAGACCGAGCTGCATGAGCCATTTAGAGATGGACAGGTGTTTCATGGTGGATCCTCTCCACACGCACCCTTCTTCTTCTTCTTCTTCTTCTTCTTCTTCTTCTTCTTCTTCTTCACCACACAACCTGTACCCTGGAGTCTAAGAAAGGGTTAGAATGTTTGCAATCATGTTAAAAGCTGCTTTTGTTAGGTGTAGGTGAAAGAAGTATAATGTTTAATTAAAAGTAGTTGGTTGATTAAATATAGTTCAGTACAGAAACATATTGTAGGAAATGAAGAAGGGTTAAACTACAGGGAATTCTGGGAATTTAATTTGCAGTGTCAATGCAGAGATGGATAAATGTGGCTTCAGAGAATATAAAGCTGGAACACTTCCCATTATTCCAATTCTCTTCCCATTTTACTCCAGAACCATGCCATACAAGTACACCTGAATGCTAATGCAAGAGAGATATGTGGGAAAACTCTGGGCTCTGTAACACCCCAGGCTCTACAAACTGAAAAAAAAATCTCCTTCTATTGCATTAGCATTCAGATATGTTTTTAGGGCATGACTCTTGGAGGGAAGGGAGTTATGGAAAAGCTGTCTATACCTTTACCTGTACAGTCAGCCTCCGCTATGTGACGTAATAAAAAACTTTAGGGATTTAAGCACAAAGCCTGGATTTACACCCAGACAGAGCAACTGAACTGCACCATGCTTTTACACAAAATAGAAGAGAACAAGCTGAGGTTATAACTTGTCTCCACTCAGCCAAGTTGGTCATAATAGGATTCTTTAAACCCATACAGAGACCATGGCACTGTCACCAATGTCATTTCAAAAACTCTCACATCAGCTGAGAACACATGATTATGTTAAGTAGCCTAACATTCTGACATGATATGTGTTTGTGTGTTTCATTATCTGTGTATGCAGGTATGTGCGTGGGCTCCTACTGACAGCATTTAAATTACAGGTTGATGGTGCTAAGTCAGACACTAATCGTTTATAAACTAGCTTTTGTCTGTCTAATAGATGGATTCTGACAGGTTTGCATTTCTACTGTTTCTCTTCCGCACTCCAGGCAATCTGCTGTCACATCAATGAAAGGTTTCTTTTACATGAAACATATTATGTTTGTAACTGTTAGCTTGTAGGCAAAAGAAATAAAGCTTTCATTTCTCAACCTTCCCCTTACACCGACACAAATCACATTTAACACAAAATGCTGAGGAACCAATGCATTAAAAATGAGATGAAGCTGCGGAATGTCTTTTTATAACTTGGCAGGATGTGTAAGGTGGCCATTATGGTTATTAGATCTCTCTCTCTCTCTCTCTCTCTCTCTCTCTCTCTCTCTCTCTCTCTCTCTCTCTCTCTGTGTGTGTGTGTGTGTGTATGTTTGTATGTGTGTATCAGTATATTAGCAGTCAGTGCACTGGGGCCCAGAGGCGATTCCTGTGTGTGCTTATGATAAAGGGGAAGAGTGAGGAAGTAAAAGAGTGGTGGGGGTGATAGTGGGGGAAAGTGAGAACTGGAAAGAGAAAGAGTTAGAAGAGCAGGATGTTGGGGGTGATAGGTAGGGAGAGAGAAAGTGAATGTGAAACAGAGGAAAGAAAAAGGCTGAAAATCAGCAGAGCTTGAAGCTTCCATGATGCTGTCAAGATCACATCGCCATCGGGCTCTTTGTGTATGTGTATGTGTGTGTGTGTGTGTGTGTGTGTGTCACTTTCTTTCTATTTCACAAAACAGGGGGAAGAGTGCCTTGGCAGGGTAATTAAGAATGGCCTCTAAACACTAAAGTATGGCAGAAACACTCCAGATGAAAGTAAATGATTAAAATAATTACAGGCACTGAGCTGACGAGCTGGAGTGCGGGGTGGCCTCCGGACATTTGTCGGTAATTAGATAATTAATCTGAATGCAAATTATGAGTCCTAACGAAGCAGTCAGGCTAAACCAGTGACAAATGTAGAGAGATATAGAAAGGCAGGGGCACAGTGGGAAAAAAAATGTTTTAATGAGTATGACACATCCTGACTTACTTTCACTAGAATGATAACCTGTGTATAGAACCACAAACCAGGTACTGCAGACTGAGGAGAACATTTAGGATTTCATGTAAAACAGGTATTTTCTATTAATGTATAAATCTGGCAGCTCGGTCGCATAGTGGTTAGCATGTCCACCTCAGTCCTGGGTTTGAGCCCCGTGTCCAGCGAGGGCTTTTCTATGTGGAGTTTGCATGTTTTCCCCATGCTTGCATTGGTTTCCTCCTGTAGTCCAAAGATATGAGAATTAGGCTATAAGGATTCTCTTGATTGCCCCTAAGTCTGAATGTGAGTATGAATGGTTGTGTGTTGGCCCTGCAATGGTCTGACAAGCTGTTTAGGGTGTACACCATCTTCACCCGGATTTGGCTGGAATAGGTTCCAGCCTTCCTGTGACTCAAATAAAGGATAAAGCAGAGGAATATCAACCATGTACAAAGTTGTCTATACAGTACTACTGCATAGCTGATAAATAGGATACAAAAAAAAGATACATTTAATTAGAATAAATAAAGGTTTTCTTTATTCTTTATTTATAAAGAATAAATAAATATATATTCTTTATAAAGAATATAACTCTTTATATAATAATTATTCATTCAGTCATTCATTTTCTGAACTGCTTATTCCTAATTAGGGTCGCGGGGAGGCTGGCACCCATCTCAGCCGACTCTGGGCGAGGGAAGAGTACACCCTGGACAGCTCGCCAGGCCATCGCAGATTAGATACTTCAAGACTTCAAATTCTTGTTGACAACAATGAAGTGAAATTTTAGACACTTTTTAGTACGTCTGACGGAAATTCATGATGTTAAAAATGTTTCTTTTCAGAAAAGGTGTTTTATTAAAAAAAACTGTTTCTTTACATAATTTGATAGATCAAGACCTGTGTCTACATACCAAAACATATCATTTTCAAATGAATGTTTAATAACATTTTTAAAATTTAGTTTTTAAAACCTGTTTCGTGTCTTGTCTGAAGAATCAGTGACTATTTATTTCTATAAATAAAGGCCGTGCTGTTGAACAGTTTCTCTGAGACTCTGTACTGCACACATGGTTCCTTTTATAATCAGCGTGGAGCTCAGAAAGAAACAGCTGCGTAACCCAACTCTCAACACGCGGTACCGAACCTGTAGGACTCACCAATGTCGAACACAGAGTATGTGGCCAGGATCAGATGACATGAATTCAGCCCTATTTTCACACAATTTTGTTGTGACTGACAACACTTCCCGTCTTGGGTCTGAATATGAGCGTCAGATGCGAGGAACTAGTTTTGTAATTTGGCAACTGAAGAACAGCGATGTGGCGACATGCCTCTACTACACTCCGAAGGAAACTCTAGCATGTCAGGATTATTTTTATTTTATTTTGTCACCTTGAGTGAAATCTACGCCGTGTCCCCTGATGATCATGATTGACAGTTTCTTGACCCTCTTCATTATGATACTCAGAGATGTAAATGATGATTGGTCAGAGACTTCAAACTTCGCAACAATTTATGGCACTGTGATTGTCTAATCTCAAACAGCGACCATCGAGAATAATAAAAAAAAATCTTGTGGTCTGATCTAGGCATTACTGTGAGACACTACTCCTCTCACTGCCTATGCCATCTTTTTGATGTCTCACTCTGACTGATTTGTGTGGTCTGTTTGTCTTTGATCTTTTTGTATTTTGATATACTGTATTAATCCAGCAAGGGAAACTATTGCCTCTGCATTTAACCCGTCCAAAGTGAGCACACACGCACTGGGCTGAAGCAGTGGGCTGCCACACACTGGGGCACCCAGAGAGCAGTTGGGGGTTACTTGCTCAAGGGCACTTTAACCATGAAGGTGGAGGAAATGAAGGTGCAGCTCTTTGTCTTTTCTGTCTATCTCTATTTGTTCAAGTCAGTCCATCCACACATGACCCAATGACCTCATTAAGAGAGCGTTCGGAATGTTCAAGATAGTTATTTTCCTTAAATGCTTTACCCTTGAACAGAATGTGTTTTCTTTCTCCATCCCTGTGTGTCTGTGAAGTTGTTTGTTCCTGTACTATCTCGGAAGCCTCTCACCACAGTGTTCAGATGGGTGGGTTTGGACCCTGAGACATTTTGCGTGCGCTGCTTAGGACAAATTCGCACACAGATGATAGTCCTGGGTGTGGGACTGCAAAGAGCACATCATAACAATAACACACACACACACACACACACACAAAACAATAATAACAGAATAATAAAGGGGTTTAATAATAGTACAGAGTTTCCAGTGAGATCAGAGCTGTGAAAAAAAAATTTTATTATAAGCTCTGTATTTTTTTCTCCCAGCGCACTCTGGGTGATTTCTGCCTCCATCTATCATGGAATAATAAAAATCTTTCAAAGCAGTCCTGGATCCAGATCCCAGGAATTGCTTATTGGTACATGCTCAGAATTGTGTATGTAGGTATATATATATATATATATATATATATATATATATATATATATATATATATATTCCCCTCTTTGTGCTGTATTTTACCCAGCCTGTGTCGCCCCCTGTCTGTCATTACCGTTATTGGGGTGAATATACTGTCCTATAAAAGAAGTGAACGGAGAGGGTAGGTGTTAAATGTCACTACCTGTACAGGAGTAATATTAAAAGGTGTGAGGATGAGACAGACCGGAGAGGAGAAATTTTTATCTGTTCTTATGGACTTTTCTCTGTAATTTTCTGTAACACTGGAGCAATGCAGTAAAAAGCACTTCCAGTACTCAGTCAGACCCGTACTGATAAACTGGGCAAATATTACATGACCTGAGGAATTAGTTTAATCTCTGAAAGACCCGATAATATAGATTTATACTTTAAGAGTGAATAAAAACTTTATACAGTCTGAGCACGAGGTTGAATATTCCTTTAATACTGACTGTACAGGTGTTTATACTGCAGTTACACACACACACACAAAATATTTGTTTGATCGGATATCATTTCCTGTATAATCAGAACATGCTTAAGTAACATCAGCAGAATCAATACATCAACTATATATTGTGAATAGAATGTAAAGAATAGTATGACTTGTGTTAGTTTGGCGAGCTGTTCGGGTGCTTCTCTGCAGCAGGGATCTGCTGCCCTCTGCCAGAAAGTTATCAATGAGAAGAAGGTTCACCTTCCAGCATGACTATGACTCAAAGTTGACCCAAAAAATTTCATGTTCTAAACAGCTTTATCCTTTATTAGGGTCATGGGGAGGAGGCATTTTCCAAAACAGCTTACCAGACCATCACAGGGTCAAAACAGACACACCTAGGGGCAATCATTCATTCACTCATTTATTAATTTTCTGAGCCGCTTAATCCTAATTAGGGTCGTGGGGAGGCTGGCGCCCATCACAGCCGACTCTGGGCGAAGGCGAGGTACACCCTGAACAGCTCGCCAGGCCATTACATGGCAACACACATACAACCCTACACACTTACACTTAGGGGGGATTTGGAACAGCCAATCATCTACTGTGCATGTTTTTGGACTGTGGGAGGAAACCAGAGTACCCGGAGGAAACACACGCAAGCACGGGGAGAACATGCAAACTCCACAGAAACACCCGACCCAGGGAATCGAACCCAGGCCTTCTTGCTGTGAGGTGAATGCGCTAACCACTGCACCACCATGCTAGGGGCAATCAGGAATATCTAATTAGCCTAATGTGCATGTCTTTGGACTGTGGGAGGAAACCAGAGCACATGGAGGAAACCCACGCAAGCACAAGAACATGCAAACCCCACACAGAAATGCCCTCGCCGAGCCCGGGACTCAAACCCAGGACCTTCTTTCTGTGAGGTGAATATGCTAGCCACTTCACCACTATATGTTCTACATAGATAGATAGATAGATAGATAGATAGATAGATAGATAGATAGATAGATAGATAGATAGATAGATAGATAGAT
>JBCNYH010000015.1:13108329-13119972 GCA_039654325.1 Tandanus tandanus
ATGTTTCTCTGCTTGCATCAAACCTGGCCGATGTCCCGCCCCCGAGAGCCATATACCCCACCGTGATTGGTAGGTTCATTCAGCTCCGCACACAACATTGTAAAGTGCCATACATATCAAACTCGTGGGCCGCAGTAACATTAAACTTTCATATTAAGGCGGGGGCCACAAACTATCGTCCTGTGGGCTGCAATTGGCCCGCGGGCCGCGAGTTTGAGACCCCTGATTTAAAGCATTTCAGTGTTAAAATGCTGTGTAGTGGGTTTCTTCTTGATACTAATTAGAAAAATTCAAAGATGTCATCAATTTTCAGCATGTGGGTTGTATGTAATGTTTTTCAATGTATAGACATGTTAAATTGAATCAGAATTGATAATAATAATTTAAAAAAAAAGGTTTCAGAACTCAGTGTTGTGTTGTTATCCTGTAGTAGGGGTATGAAGTTATTGCACATTTTTGAAAAATTTGCTTTTGGACAGTTTTTGGAGCTTTATAAACAAGGAAAGCAAATAGGTCCATTTTGACCTCAGAAATAAAAAATCCAGAAAAATTGGGCTAGTACAATTCATTTAAGGCCTGTGTTGACAATAGAACACTGTATGTGCTGCCTTAAACTCGGGTATAAACACATTTTGCAAAAAAAGAAAAACAAAAACATTACATTGAATGACCTAAAATTTTGCACATGTGCATTACTCAGATACTACGACATCTGTGATTTGTTTTTTGTTTTTCCTGAGATGGTGACCTGGTTGACCCTGACCCTAGTTGATTTGGCATGGAATGACCCATCAGATAAAGTTTGTTCATTAGCTGCCCATTAGTAGAGTGGACATTAGTGCCCCCTGTCACACGTAAGACTGGGGTTTGATTCCCTGATGGGGAGAAAAAAGTTGGGTGCAGCCATTTGGGAACAAAAGGTCGCTGGTTTGATTTCTGAGTTGGCAGTAAAAATGTCTGGTTTCCTCTACTTTCATCGCTGAAGTGAGCTCTTGAGCTGCTCCCTTGGTCCTGCAGTGTGGCTGCTCACTGCTCATGTGTAACACAAACGGCCGTGCCGAGGCCGGGACTCAAACCCAGGACCTTCTTGCTGTGAGGCGAACGTGCTAACCATTACTCCACTGTGTCGCCACTGATGGGTTAAATGTGCCTAATTTACCTAACAGGATTAATGCAGTTTGTGTGTGTGTGTGTGTGTGTGTGTGTGTGTGTGTGTGTGTGTGTGTGTGTATACATATATATATTAATTGCATTTCCACTGCTTGCACTGGTTATGGTTGGAAGGCCTTTGCATTATCAAAACCTCAGATGACATTTCTACCCTTTTGAAGTGTTACTAAATCACTAAATCAAAATGGCAAAAGCTTAATTTTAAAGGAAAATTTAAGAAACCTTTCAGTTGAGCTTCTATTCTCATGCACAGGTGCTCACACCAGCAGAGAATGGTACTTCAGGTTCATGATTTCAGTATTTTAATCATACTTGACTCAGCCTGACTCTGGTGAATAAAACATACCACAGGACTAGTAAATAATAAATACAGAGCTTTTTATTCCACTAAAGTCAGAAGGTTGGCCGCTGTATGCTATTTGCTATGGGTTCATTCTCTGTGCTAATCATGTCGTTTATCATTTATTAGCTGGAGTTTATATTATTTAAGGTATCAGTTGGCTGTTTTATGGCTAATGTTTATATTACAGCTTTTTTTTTGTTGTACTCTTTGCAGTGTGTCCATTGTATATGACTTTGTGTCCATTGTATATGGCGCAAAAATTCTGTCTATTGATGAATTGAATTAAAAGGATGCCCCGAATGTTTTTCTAAGACTTGATGCCTTAACATCTCCACATCAACAATATTTTAATTCACTAGATGAGTGTTTTCCTATACCCACAGTCCTTTACCATATATGGAAGGCGGCCTGTCCTCGGGTGCATGGGTTGGTGGTGTTCCATGGGGCGTCATGCATGTGCACTGTGCGGCTTCTGTGGGACCTAGAGTTCTTTTAGGTGCTTTGACCTGGAAAGTGCATGCTGTGGTCAACTAAGGTGCGTTTTGATGTGTTCGGCACTCTTGCAAGGATAATATGACCATTTGCCTTTATTGAAAAATATGCAAGGGATTGTGAGTGACAAGAACTGCGAAAAAGATGAGTTGAGAATTTCAAGCAGCAACCACATAGTGGTCGCCAGTAGGACATAAACATCCACAGTGTACATATTTCAGTAGTAACAGTCGTCAGTTTTCATGTACTGCCTGCATATGTTTCCATCTCAATGACATTGACAAAAACTTAATAGCTGCAGCAACCAGTTTCGAATTGTCTGTGACCCAAAACTGAATGTCGCTGATGTTGTTGTTTTCTGTTTAATTGGAAGCCAGAATGGAATTGCAGTCATAGCAGATCAGTACATTTTTGATGAATAACATAGATAAATATTCTTTTTGTTTGATTTGTTTGCGTTTTTTTGTTTGTTTATTTTAAATTGCACGCCCCTTGAGGGGTGAGGCACTGGCAAAATTGAATTTCCTCATATGTCGGTGGAAACCTAGCCTATACAGGAGTTGAGCTGTATTAATTATAAGCTCTTTGTAAATCAAGTGCATTTATTCTCTCTCTCTCTCTCTCTCTCTCTCTCCCCTCCCTCTCTCTTTCCCTATCTCTCCATCCTACCCACTTCCAGGACCCAAGGTTAAAATTACATCCGCCTCATATCCGCCCCCACATAATTATCATGGCTTAATGCCAAACCCTAGGTACCTTAAAGCTGTTTACAGACAAACCAAAATCATTTTAGTTGGACACACCCATCAGCCTGAACTCAGGATTACAAACTATTCTGTAAATATGGTGAAGGAAAGCAATTTAACTAGCATCCTGTTCATGCAAAGGAATCCACTTTCTTTGATCATCTGGTTGGTTTTGTAGTCGAACAGTTTATGGCCCTTTACTGTAATTCATGTCTAACACTTCCACTGATATTTTGCTCATCATCCCCACTCTGTTTACCCCAATCACTGTTGTTGTTGAGCATGGCTGTACATTCCTGTTGCATTAACATGCATGGACACCAGCAGGAAGCATAAGTTGGGCTTGACGTGCCTCGGGGAGTACACAGTTTCTCACAGAGCAGGCATGAGAGCACATTGCTTTTATAGTGCAGCTGTCATTAGTTTAGCAACTTACTCACGCCAGTGGCCATATCAGTCTTATTAGGCTGGATCGTTAGTCTGTATTTGCCTGGAAATATAAGGAGTTATCACAACGTTAAAATGCAATCCAATCTGTGTGTGTGTGTGTGTGTGTGTGTGTGTGTGTGTGTGTGTGTGTGTGTGTGTGGTGGTGGTGGGGACGGGGACGGGGGACGACTCTGTCAGTGTTTTTTATGATGGCATGTACAACTGCAGAGATGAATTGCGTAAATGAATGAACCTTTCAATGTGTTTTGAATATTTTAGTAGCCTAATAACTTACATATCTATACATGAATATTATATATCATATATAAATGTCTATCTGTCTCACTGTTTCTCTGTATGTCAGAGTGAGTTATACACATCTTGAATGGCATTAAAAGCAAGTTCGTTGATCATGATCGCACACTGTAAATCTTTTTAGACTACATGCTCACCCCTACTCACCCTCACACACCCTTGAAGTGGGGAAACATCTGTTGGCTATTCTTTGTACTCATTTCTCAGGGAAGAGCCTTTCACGGAAATAATGGATCAACACTTGAGTCCAGGGCCTTTGATGATATGGTCGCCTTCGGGCTGTTTTCGTTGGGGTTGTGATTCAGTGATTCAGCCTTTTCAGTGCACTTCGGATGCTCGTGTGTCTCCCTGAGCTGACAGAGTCCTGTGTGTAATGCTACACCATGATGTGTATGAAAGAGCTAAGAGGACAGCTTTAGAGCTGGATGTGAAAATATCACCCAACCATATCACCCAACCACATGTGTCCCAGATGCCAAACAAACACACAAGCAAGCAGTCCAGCATGCTAGCTCTGCAACATGGTGAATGATGAGGCACTTTAATGAGGCCCAGAGGTGAAAGAAGTATGAAACGTTTTCACATAAATAACTCTTGGAACTTGTTATTGCTCGTTAATAAAGGAACAACAAATGGCTTTTGATGGTAGAAAAACAAAGTTGTACAATTAATTCTATAAGTTATGGAGAACACCTGCCACATAGACACTTGATGGGCCATGTGATCCCTAAATTCACACACACACACACACACACACACACACACACACACACACACACACACAAAGGCATGCATGTGATTATTGGCGCTGTTTACTTTTAACCAGACCCTTTTAAGGATTAATTCTTTTTAAATATGATAAAATCATCTCTTAAAACATGTATCTCATTTGGGTATCCCCTTTAAACACTTGCACAGTTGAAACCTGTGAATCTGAGTATAATTTTATATATCAGTATAAGGTTATTTGTTTCCAGACAAGTGGAATTGGGAACATTCCAAGTTGGGAGGCACAATCCAGCAACCCTGTGAGAAGCACACATTTTTCCACCCATTAATGTAGTTCATATTATTTAAAGGCAAATATTGCACCAAAAAAATGTTTCTATGTGAATATTTCTGCATTTAAAAGTAGCGACTTTTGAGATGACACTCGGACATGGACGCTAATCCGGAAATCAAGTGTCGTAGTACATGCTCAACTCTATTCCTTTTATATATTGGTTATAATGACCATGTAGTAGATTGTGCCTCCTGGTCTAAATTTGTAAGAAATTGTAATATATGTGACCCATCACAGCAAAGTGAGTATTACGTCGGAAATTATTTAACTTTAAACACAAATTTTTCCAAAGTTTCATGCTTAAAAGTCTGGAAATTCCTGCCAGGTTTCAGTTAGTTATTTCAAAACTAGACAAATATGTTAGAAAATTTAGAACGAAAGTTTAGAATGTCAGCCAAAAAAATAGTACTAATAACTCAAAATTAATCATTTCTGACTTATTTTATATTTGAGAGATGCCAGTATGTCGGTGCCTTCGAGCAGAATAAAATATTTTGTTTATCTGTAATTAAAGGAGAATTATTCATTATTTTGTGAAATATTAATACATATGCTTCATTTAATACATAGGTTTCATCTTCAAAATAACACATTCAAAAATGTAACATTAGATTTGCCTTTAATGCAAAGGAGATATTGTGTGTGTGTGTGTGTGTGTGTGTGTGTGTGTGTGTGTGTGTGTGTGTGTGTGTGTGTGTGTGTGTGCGTGCAAATAGCTCCACAATGGTTCCAGTGAAATGCAACACAAATGTGGTATTGTTGCTGGTACATTTTTGTGTACTGGAGTAGGAGCAAAGCGCACCCACTTACTATCCTGGTCCTGCAGTAATTTCTGTTTTTTACTTCAGCCAGAATTTGTGTCACTTCAGTACTTATGCAAGTGCTGCTGAAGCACCCAGAATCTTTCTGCAGTAACAATGCACATTACTGTTGGGCTTAACTGAAAGGGTTCACTACTAATAAATAGAATAAATAGAATAAGGACAATGCACATCGGATGTGTGTGTGTGTGTGTGTGTGTGTGTGTGTGTGTGTGTGTGTGTGTGTGTGTGTGAGTGTGTGTAATTACGCCTGGACAGTCCTGCCCTGACAAGCTGCTACTGAAATGGTGCACCATGAGAAAACAACACTGTCCCTCAAAATACACACTTGTCTTCTCACACATATCAGTGCCACCAGTACATCACTAATCATATTTAGATATCTGTTTCACTTTTGCACATCTCTAATCATTTCACAGTGCATGCAAATGACTCGTTTCAGTTTTTTTTTTTCAGTCTGACAAATCGAACAGCTTGTTTGTGTTGTTTCTGAAATGCTGTGGAATCTCAGTACATGAACATTTCATAGTGATCACTCATATAAACAGACTGCATTCATAATCCATACTGAGAGCAAAAAGGGAGAAACAAAACCCAATGTGAAGTCTAGTCCCATCCCCTTATCTCTCTGCTCTATGTCCACCATCTGTGGGTTACAAGCCAAGTCTCCTTTCCCCTTCAGCCATCATTTATCACATGCACTCACCTGCCTGCTGGCCAAGCCTCCGTAAACCCCCGCTGCCAAACCTCACTGAAACTGAGACTTCACATAATGCCATGGAACAGTGATGAATTATCCTGATGACACAGTAATTGAAGCCACAGCAAGATCACTGATTCACAGAAGGTCGGCTTGAGCCATGAAAAAAAAGAAATGGACATGAAAGGTCCTTCTACATTTCTCCGCATTTATACAACAGAAATCTGTGATTTATATTTTTATCTTAATCAGCTTTAATTAGAATTTTATTGTCTTATTGTGGCTGTGGGGCCGGTGGTGTGTGGGGCTGGTGGTGTAGTAGTCATGATTGAGACCATTAGATCCCCACCGTCCTAAGACCCCTCTGTCTTAACCACAGGTGTGCCTCTGTCCATCCAGCAGTATAAATGGGTACCAGTAAAAATACTGGGAAGGTAACCTGCGATGGACTAGTGTCCAATCCAGGAGGAGTTTAACTCCTAGTTTGTTCATGCTAAGGAAACTAGGGATAAACTCCGGAATGATGAGCCAGTAGGCCTGGGTGTAAAAAGCCGAGCTTACCTGTATTGTGGATGAATATGAAACACAGGCATCTAATACCAGAAGCAACAATATGATTCTGTGTAAGGAATATTACACAAAACACAAAAGAAAACACTTCTCAAACTTTTCAGTTTTATTATATTGTGCAAACATATGCTTTGTTACAAACACATTATACAAAACCACTGATAGGTGAAGTGAAGAACAATGATTAGTATTTCCTGCAGAAGAATGGCACGAGCTGATTGGCTCGCTATCTGGGAGATACTTATCAATTATGCACTGAGTATATATTAAAACATCCTCTAAATAAATTGTCCACTGAGATGCATGCATGCATTTTACAACAGTATTTACTACACAGGAACATAAACAAAAAAAAGCACACTAAAACAAAAAACTGTGGTTTATTAAAAAAAATAAATTTAATCTTGATGGATACAAGTGAACTTAAGCACACACATGAGTGGTGTCTGTTTAACTCTGTAAAAGATTCTAAGAGTTTTAGTATATACAACATGCAAACAATGAAACATAAACTAAAATGAGATTTCTATAGTTATCAGTGTCTGGTGTGTTCTGTGCACCTGAACTGAAAGTAAACAGCGCTCCCTAAAGGTGTTTTAGTGTATACTATAGAATCACAAGAATAACAAAATAACATTTTATTTTTATGGCTAATTCTTCCCTTTTAAAGTGTGTAAAGATTACATCTCTTGCTCCAAATGATAGTTATCAATCATGCACTGAGTATATACTAAAACATTTATCCACTGAGATGCATCGATATTTTACATATTTATACCATGACACTGAGGCAAGTCAGGTGAGCTCCGTGCTTGAGTCAGAGTTAATAGCTCTGTGTAGTGGTCTGTTCTGTGCACTCGACTCATTCAGAAATGAACGTTGTGTGAAATGTGAGTGTCTGCCATTTTGATTTAAGCATTATCCACTCGATGGTTTTAATCCCAAGATAGCCGACCAATCAGATCTCACCGTTCTCGTGTAGTATATACTAATAGACATTATCTTGAGTAGATAGTCTTTGAATGGAAACAGCTGACAAACCCTCACAATTTGTCACGGTCACTTAGAGCAGAAAGCTTCTTCTTTTTCATACTTTAAAAATGTAAAAAATAACCCATAAAATTCTTGTTTTAGTTTAGGTTTAGTTTAAAACATCCTGTAATGGGGGACGCTTTAGTTACGTTATCATGAATGAATGAATATTCAAAAACTCGATATGAGTTAAAAAAAAATAAAACATGTTGCGACACAAATATCTAAAAAAAATCTGAAAAAACTATAAACATCTCAATTTAGTTTGTTCTTTATGTTCCTGGGTAATAAAGACTAAAACAAATATTCACCTTTAGTTCCGTGGATGCTCAGAGATGAAACTTCTCTGAAAGTATTTAGCAAAAAAAAAAAACAACCTGGGTTGCAGACCTCTACGGATCCTGATTTTTATGACAAACATCCTTTCATGCTCACATTCACATCTGAGGCTTAGTCTAATGTGCATGTTTTTGGACTGTGGGAGAAAATCAATGTATCCAGAAGAAACTCGCTCCACAAAGAAACGCCCTCGCCGTATCAATCCCAGGACCTTCTTGCTTTGAGGTGAGAGTACTGACCACTACAGACCCCCTACAGATATCTCTTTCAGGTAGAATGTTCTGATACTGAAAATGTTTTTAACATTTATTGAGTCCATTGGTTTAAATCTGTGATGCTTAAGGGTTTTTGCACCCTCTAGTGAATGAAGTAAATATTCAGCACCAAAAAAAAAATTATAAGTTCCTACCAACATGCCTCTGGCGTGATTGGATTAAATTTTACCGAGTATTAAGGCAAATCATATTTAAATCTTTTGTTTGATTATTTTGTTTAAGAACAATGATAGTCAAACCAAAGACAAAAAAATTAATACCTTTTTCAGCTGGATCTGCTTTTAGCCATGGGCATAAGTGTAACATAGAAGAGAAACGTTTGAGAGAGAAAAGTGGGTGTGAACACATAAAGATCTACAACATGAACTGGTTCCCTCTCAGTGCATAAGAATTGAAATAAATCATGCTTAAATCACATGAAGAGTGCATTGTATATGTTGTAAACTAGGCTCATAATTATAACGGTGTTTGGTGGCAGCTGTGTTAACCTTTTGAGACCCCACTGTCCTCATATGAGGACATCATATTTTGTGTGTACATTGTCAACATTGTGTGTATGTGGGGCCAATGGCGTAGTGGTTAAGGTGCTGGGCTCATGATCAGGAGGTCATGGGTTTGAATCCCCGTTAGACCCCCACCGTGCTGAGACCCCTGGGCATGACCCCAAGGTCTTAACCGCAAGTGTGTCTCTGTCCACCCAGCAGTATAAATGGGTACCAGTAAAAAATACTGGGAAGGTAACCTGCGATGGACTAGCATCCCAATCCAGGAGGAGTTGAACTCCTGTTCGCGTCACGCTACGGAACCCAACAGACACACAACATTAGGCTTTGGGTCTTAGGAGGCTACAGAGGGTGGCACGGTAGTGTAGAAATTACCACACTTGCTTCACAGCTAGAAGGTCCTGGGTTCAAATTCCAGGCCCAGTAAGGGGTATGGGGTTTGCATGTTCTCCCCTAGTTGCGTGGGTTTCCTCGGGTACTCCAGTTTCCTCCCACAGTCCAAAGACATGCACTAATTGGCTGTTCTAATTGCAAAGGGCTGCTTGTGTCTGTCTCCTGCCTTTCACCTGGAGTTGGCTAGAATTGTCTCTATTTTTTCTCTGTTTTTTTCCTTCAGCACCTGCTTCTATTAAATAGCTGTACATAAACTTGCCACAGTGTGAAGACCATTAAACAGAGAAATAGGGGGGTTGGATCACTGTGGTCCCTTGTTACAGTGCTATTCACATCAAACAATTCACCTGCCTGTCAAGAAAAACTGAACCGTATGTTTACTAACTCAACTTATTCGCATTCATGCACCACGTCAACACACTAAGGTAAGTTTGGGCTGCTAAAATGTAATATCTTTAGTATATATTACACAGGAATGACGCAGTCTGATTGGTCTGCTATCAAGGGATTCATAAACGTCTATAATATTAGAATCAGAACAGGATACCCTTATAGTTTGTCACGGGCACTGGAAGTACGTGAGCATTATCACCATTATCCTGCTTTACTCACTGTTGGTTAGATGACATCCTCCTTGCAAACAGTGAGTGACTGTTATTATGAGTCAGTTCTTAAAATTGATGTGTTGGAAGCTGGAAAAATTTGCAGGTGTAAGGATGAAAATAAAGTGATTATTATAATGATGATGACGGCACCTACTCCAAGTGACCGTGACAAACTGTAAGTGTCCAACATTTTAATTCGACCATTATTTATTGGGGTAATGTTTTCTAATCCCGAGATAGCAGACCAATCAGATCGAGCCGTTCCTGTGTAGCATAGACTAATGCATATTATCAAAGTTCAAAATAATACAATAAAGTAGATTGATTGGATAAGTACATGATTTGTTTATCAAATGATTGTTTAAAAGGTCATATTAATATTATTTTACTATATTACAGATTAAAGTCTAAAGGTGCATCATACTCACATGATACTGATCAAGATCCTGATTTGAGCCAATCATATTCCGATGTTATTATGATGTTTCAGCCGATTTTTGTTCCAGATTGTACTGATGTTCTCAGATTGTTTCCCAATATGATTCGGATGGTATTCCGATGTTTCATCCAACATTATTACGATCTGTACCGATGTACCAATATTGTATGAAAACACCACACAAATCTACCTGAAATGTGACCAGAATGTTTCCCAGTGTTGCTCCCATTTTTCCTGAATTTCATACCAATGTTACCCCGATCACGACTGATGTGTACCGATCGATGTTACTCTGATTTCTTCCAGTGTAACATCAGGATATGATCGGGGCCAATCGGGATCATGATTGGTATCATGTGAACGAACCTTAATTTAACCTTGGCTCCAAAATTATTACTTATTGGGCAAAAACAATGTACAAAATGGTGGAATACTTAACAAAAGAAATTAATAATAATATATAGTAATCAATTACTTAAAATGTATATAGGCTCAAAATATAATGCATTTCATATGACATCCAATATATGCACTCAAATTTTAAATTTTTAAAAAACAAATTTTGCTACGGGGTTTATTTGTTCATTATTTACTTTAGAAGTGTCACTAAATCAAGGCAGATGTTTTCGTAATGTTAAATAGTACTTCTATTTTTGTATTAAATATGACATAAAAATCCCCGTGATTCTTATTATTTATTGTGCAAGTATGTATTTTTGTTACTCTCACATTTTGTTCAGTAAACAAACACTAAGTCTATTCACCTGCCTGCCATGATAACGTAGGAACTGTGTAGTGTCCTGTCTTTTGTTTCTACACGGAAGTAATTCTGCAAACACCGCACGTGTGTTTGTATGTTGACCTTTTCTCCATCCTCTGTTGATTTGTATAATTCTGTACATGAAGGAGGCAGTATACTGAGGTTAGGGTTATTAATATGGCTCTGAATAAAATACAAACGTATCATCGGAGTATGTTCAGGTGAGTAATAAAACACAAGACACCGTTGTTAGGGTTAGCTTTAGCTTAGCAACACCACAGAACCAATGAGGAAATTATCAGGTTTGCAGACCATTAAATTAATAAATTGTTTACTCCCTTACATCTTTTTTAACTTCTGTCATTGTAGAAAGACATAAAGATTAAGCTTGATAGGTGCTAATAATTGCATGAAAATATACACTTTATATGTAATAATTGACATTTCAAGTCAAAAGGTGAAAGCAACATGTTTGAAGGGCAGAGGGCTTTCCAGTTTCTCTTAAAAATGCTATGAGGGAAATAATATTTATATTTTCTATAAATAATCTATACTGTTATATTCATACCTCCTATAAATAATCTATACTGTTATATTCATACCTCCTATAAATAATCTATACTGTTATATTCATACCTCCTATAAATA
>JBCNYH010000015.1:13147325-13167424 GCA_039654325.1 Tandanus tandanus
CCCTGTGGTATGTTTTGAGCAGGGATTGCTCTTTCAATTCTTTATAGTTTTTGCGAAACATTAGGTCAAAATGTGAACAATTAAATTTGACCCAGTATTAGAGAATGACCCTTTTCAGACACTGTCTGTCTGTAATTTCCATAAACCCCTCAAGGAAATTACATAATGGTTAGCAAGCAGCAGTTCTACAGAAGAAGAACCTTCTTGTTGAGAGATGTCACAGGAGACCAGACCTGTTTTAATCGAACTGGAAGGCAGAACAGTCTTTAACAACCGTGGTGAGCAGAAAAGCATCTCAGGACTCGTCAGACCCTGAAGGAGATGGGCTACAACAGCAGAAAACTACAATGTGGTCAACTCCCATCAACATGCACTGGGGACAGAATCACTGAAACTGGGTGGATGAAGTCTTTTGATGCATGAATGTCTTCTTCCCCGTAGAACTGCTGCTTACTGAATGCATTTTTATACCATTTTGTTGTGTTTGTGCAAATCCTGGGAAATCAGCAGTGTCCTGAAATACTGAACACTTAGCCCACCTAAATTAACCAGTGGTTCTTGCTGTTGACTTAATAATAAAAATAATCATAATAATTAAGGGCGGCGGAGTAATTAGCACGTCCGCCTCACACCAAGAAGTGCCTGGGTTCAAGTCCCGGGCTCGGGCATTGTGTGTAGAGTTTGTATGTTCTTCCTGTGCTCATGTGGGTTTCCTCTGGGGACTCTGGTTTCCTTCCTCAGTCCAAAGACATGCACTTTATGCAAACTGGCTGTTCCAAATTGCTCCTAGGTGTGGATGTGAGTGTGAATGGTTGTGTATGTGTGTTGGCCCTATGATGGTCTGCCTTCGCCCAGTGTTGACTGAGATAGGTTCCAGCCTCCCTGTGACCCTAGTAGGATTAAGCGGTTCGGTAAATAAATGAGTCAAAGCAGTTCTGACTTTATTCACTCTTTTCCATTTCATCCTCAGCTTCAAGACTGCATCAGAGGAACACTTAGTGAGTGGCTTGCGACCTTAACCACGACACCCGGATTAGTAAGTGCACTATGCAGCCATATATTGTCTAAACACTAAAAAGAGAATTAAGGGAGAGTGTATACTGCGTGAGAGACCTGAAAATCCGGTTGTATTTCGTAGGTTGTTGGGGCTGTTTGACCTCATTTACATTTTCTTTGCATGTCGCAGTGATTGTTGAGCTGGTCGTTGCACACTTGCTTAAACATTCTAAATCATTCTGCTAAAAGCTAAAACGCTAAAAGCTTAAATGTTAACCAGGCAGCCTGATACGTGTCAGTTTCAGCGTAATAATGAATGATCGCGGAAATGATGTCCACTCAGTGGTATGGTTTGTCAGGCTGGCGTTTGTTTATGAACCACTCCGTCATGTAACACTCAGCAGCTCTGTCTTAAGGAGTTTGACAGAATGACTGTAAAGGTCTTATGCCATGTACCACTAAAGAGTGGTGAAGCGTTCTTCACTTATAGGCTACTGATGACTGAAATGTCATGTTTGAACACTCAAGAAAGGGATATAAATTATTCTTTTAGCACAGATAGTTTTAAAATAATTGATATGAGAAGAAATTTACACTGAGGAATTATGGAGCATTGGGGCGGAATTGTTGAAGCTGACATTTGTGTGACCCGTGCAGGACTTCCCCAGCACTCTGGACTGTACAATCCCACAGAATACAGAGCTGATCACACCAGAGGAGAGAGAGGAGCTGAGGGTGACTGGTGAGAACGTTTTATCCTTGCTTTATGGAAGAACAAACACTGCAGATGCTGGTTGTGTGAGTCCCGGTAGTGCGTTGTCATCACATGCTGCTCTCCCTTTTTTTCCCCCTCAGTCAAGCTGTTTCTCAACGAATCGGATGGCTCATCTATAAAAAATGCAGTGGACATGGGTAAATGCCTCTCTTCAGTGTTCAGGTTTTTTTACAGATCAACAGTTTACGAATAATGTTACACACACACACACACACACACACACACACGTATGTGTATATATATATATATATATATATATATATATATATATATATTTACCATACGATACTTTAATTGCATATTTTGTTGCTTTTCATGGGAAGCTGGTTGGCACAGTGCTAGCTGGTTAGCATGAAGCTAGGTGGTTAGCTGAAGGTTTGTTCTTTTAGCAGTCCAATAAATTCGTGATTGGTTAAAAAAAAAAAAAAAAAAGTCATTCATTAAAAATAAATAAAAATTAAATACTTTATTTCTGTATTTTATTGGTTTGCATGGAATTACTCTAAACTGAAATATTGGCTTTAGGGGCACGTCCGGTTTGACAGCTGAACTAGTGGACGTTAGCGTTTTGTCATTTCCGGTTTCCGAAAAAGTCACATGTGGTTTAAGGGGAAAAAACTGTCTAATTTTTGAAAATATGTTTTTTTAAATGAAATACTTTAGTCTAAAAAAAGTCATGACCATTTCCGTTTTTTCCTGTGGTGATGGTGAGATCACCGTATATGAACTTATATCCTGGGAGCAGATTAGCCAATTAGAGCACAGAATTTCTAATATCTTGTGACCTAGGTTGTATGTACATGTACTGTGTGTGTATATACATATATAGCATGTTAATATACAGATTATAGCACTGTCTAAAAGCCATGCAAAATCAAATCGATGGTTTCTTAATAATAGTGCTCTGCAGCTCCGCAAATATTTTTTGGAATATTTTGGATCAAAATGTGTGAAGATTCTCATGGCAAGTTTTAAAAACATAAGACTGGATTTAAACAAAACGTTTCCAATACGTTATTAAGCTATAACAATTATTAGAATGGTTGTAAATCCATAATTTCAAAGTGAATGCTCCTGAAATATGTCTATTACATTCTGAAATTTGCTTTAAATTTGCTTAGTGCATGATGACTTTGCAAAAAATAGTGTAAATACCACAGTGTGAACTAGTAGTTGGCGTATTTACATGGTGCAGTAGTAAACAGGATATGTTGCTTTCTCCCTGTTGCACAGCGTGTGCTTCTTTAGGCGTGTCTCAACTGGATTCAGTTATCATCGCTCCTCCTCCTCTGTCCGAGGGCGAGACTCTGACTCTGGCTCACCTGCAGCCGCTGTGGTCCGAGTTGGAACAAATTGTTCAGAGCCAAAAAGCTGCTTCCATCGGCACCTCAGACCTGGACAAGACTCAGCTTGAAGAACTGTATAACTGGGCACAGGTAAGGTACAGAACGTTTAAGAGCCTATAAAATATAAATACACTTCACCGTAGATTTCCCAGATTATTAGGGGGATAGGCTGTCTGGGAACCTCAAAAGTCCGGCAATCGCTAATGTCTGGGGTCCCTACCCTTTCCCGGACATTTACCATAATCGGTCCGGCAATCACCATCATTCAGCAGCAGTCCCCGACTTTAACACACTTATCCCACACTCAATACACAATATTGTGTTTCCACAAACTTAAGGAGCGAATCAGCACATTCTTTTATCACATTCATTTAAATGTGGGACCGTGTTCAATGTTCACTTTCATTTTCACTTAGCTCTCCCGTCACTGATGCCACTATCTGTTCATCGGACATTATTTTGTGCTCCTCTACTGCTTCATTTTCGTCCATCCACTCGGAAGGGAACGGTCCAGACAGGAGGGAAGTTGGAAAATCATGACTTACCCGAACTTCCATCATCGATTCCCAGACTTGTCCGAACATCCCAGCAGTATCAAATAATGTCCGGCGCCGGATTTTGTACGGGAAATCCGAAATCCAGACAATATGGGTACGGGAAATCGAGGGTGAATTGTATAAATACAGTGCAGGGGCAGCTGGTGACAGTAATAACAATCTTATGTAATACGAATGTAATATTTTCCTCACATCATTTTATTATGCTGTTAATCAGACCCCATTCTAATAATTCAAATAATTAGCTCTCACGATCAACTGTGAAGTGCTGTAAGGATTCATGTGCCAAAAGTGAAGCCACCGGCTCTGTCGTCTAAACCAAATCTCATCATTACACAAAAAATGCTAAGTGAATATCTTGCTAATTTAACAAGCAAGTATCCTGCACCATGGAGATGTGCTAAAAAGCTTTTGATGACATTCCATACATTTAATTGAAAAAAATAAAAGGTTAAAAAAATGCACCGCTTTAACAATTTAGCAAAAATTGTTGCTCTGAATTTGCTCAGATCTGCATATTTTATGCATTGGAACAATATATGTGCAAGTGACAAAGCATGTGAGAGCTAACTCCCCCCGTCCCCCCAATCACTCAATGACTGCATTTAAAAAAAACACTGCTGCTCAGGCAATGTTAGGGGGTGGCGTAACACACTTAGAGGGAAGTGATATCTGCATACTTCCTTATGCATGAACTCACAAATATCCATGATTGGTTAGTGTCTCGGTAAAGAGGCCTTCAAACTATAACCAGTTGGCCCAGCGTATGGGCAATTTTTGGCATTTGCTGCCATACGTTGAAGTTTGATTTGATTTGATTTTGATTTTGTTATTTGTTTAAATAAGTCCCCACACCTCGCTGTTCATGCCATTCGTTGGAAATATATGTGCACATGCATTAAAAATTTTCAACGTATGCAAGCAGCCTGTGCTCAGCGAGAAAGCTCTGTAAGCGTTATGGGAACATCTTGCTCGTCTGAAGAAAGATTGCGGAATGACAGATTGGATTCCCTGCCACATGCTACGTGTATTGTTTTGCAGGTGGAAGCCTGTCAGGTCACACAGTGCATTGCAGCTTGTTGTGTATGGGGCTGCCTAGCCACAGCCCAGTCAGGTGGTGTTAATGTTATGGCTGATTGGTGTATATGGAAGATGGATGTTGTCTTGCTGTAGGATATACAAATACTCAATTTTGCTTTCATATTTTTAGATTGGTGTCTAGAAATGGCACCGAAAACGTCTCCAAGCTATTTAACTGCAATATTTTTTTACAAAGAATAGCTGGAATTTTGTAGAATAGCCTGTCTTGTATTATTTTTCTGTATATCTGATCCTGCTAAAGTGTTTAACTCCCTTCCGGAATCCAGGTGGGTTTATTCAGGGAAGGAATAACTAAACCGTGTCACACCGATGCACTCCAATGCCAGGAGTAGACACCACTGCTATAATGTCAGAACTGAATGGGGTAGAGACGACAGGAGTTTTCATCGTCTTGGGGTGAAGCTTTTAAAGGGTGAATGAAATACTGTCATAAATCATTTAGTCATTAAAATGCAAATCAGTGCAGCTGACTGTCCAGTAAAGTGTATATACAGTGACTCTTTTTACTCCTTATATGCTCTGTTTATTCCCAGACAAAAAGTGCCTCTAGGGGATCCTCAGGTGAAATTTCAAGGTCGTTGAGGGAGGGGTAAATGTTGTTCGATTGAGAAAAAAATTCACCAGGTGTTTTTTCAGCTATTTCAGCGAATTTCAGGGGTTGGAGCTTAGACTTTCTGACTTTTGATTTTTAAGGACCACCCTACTGTGTGGGGTTTGCATGTTCTCCCTGTGCTTGCATGGGTTTCCTCTGGGTGCTCCGGTTTCCTCCGACAGTCCAAAGAGATGCACATTAGGCTAATTAGCTGTTCCAAACTGCCAACAAGGCTGTTTCACTAGCATGTGAATAGCCTAACCATGCAAATATGGCAGCACAGGTGCATACTGGTCCCAGGTCAGAGTAAATGAGGAGACTTACAGAAAGTCATGATGACCGATCCTTTAAAAAAAAATCTTGCCAAGAAAACTCAGTTGAGTCAATAGGAGTTAAATTCGAGTGTATGTACAGTGGGTGAGTGAGATGATGTGTTTAGTGTTAATACGTTGGCTGGGGCTGTATTTTTGTTATTCTATTATTTTGTTAAGTTTGCAGCAGTTTGCTGTGCAAATGTCACAGAGGATCATTATTTGCTTGTGCAGTTGTTAAGGCATTCAGTAGGAAAATCTCAGTGCAACAAAAATTACAGTCAGGTTTCACCACTAGATCTTTGAAAAACAAAAGCGCTTCTTTTCTTGCTCACATTTTTCAGCTCCATCTAGTGTCAGAGTGATGAGAACTCCAGCATAATCAACTCAAGCCTGTTGTTCTGACATGAGAAACTCGGCTTATCTGCTTAGCAGTCTACAGACTATTAATCATGATGGTGTTGGTGGTGATGTTAGAAGGAAACTTGAATCTTCGGATGAAACATTATCTGTTTGAGCAGAGTGTACAGTTGAGAAGGTGACAGCTGGGCAGAGTCACGGATTAAAGCACTGCTGCATCACTCGCTTTAGGTAGAGATAGAGAGAAAGACTCTTAAAGTTTAGGGATAAGTGTATAAATAATATAAATATTCAGGGAGTGCTTAAAAGCAGAGCTCTGAAAATGTTTGCATTTATTTTCAGTAAAGAAACAGTCATAATATAACTCACTGTCTTTTCAGTGGTATTCAAAAACTTATCTCTCCTCAAGAAGGAAAAACCTTTTAACTAAACAAGAACATTTTCTGCGAAGTGCAAGTGCAGGCAGTGATAACTACGGTGGTGGCACACAATATCATTTTTATTTTCTTCATTTATTGTGTGACCTGTGTGGGCATGTGAGCGCAGATGTGAAAAAATTAAGCTTATTGCTTTACGACATTTGCATAAGTACACAAAAAAATTTATATCCTGTTATATATTCTGTTAAGCTGCTTCGTGACTATATCCTTTTTAAAAGGGTTGCATAAAGGGTTTTATCCTTTTCAAAAGGGTGGTCTCTGCTGTTCGCAGGTAGTTGAGTAGCATTGTGGGTAATTTAAGAAAGTAAGAACCAGATTTATCAACCAGGGAAAACTAGAGCTTAATAAAAAAAAAATACACTGATGGTAAATTAATGAAAACGGATGCAGTCGTTTCATTGTAATAATGATAAACACAATCTACTAAGAGCAGCACATAGTAGTGTATGGTTGTAAACAGGTGCTTGACTTCGTGTCGGTGGCGTTTCCATGTCATCTTTGATTTTCTCCAGCAAATCACGATTAATGAGCCTTGGTAGTGAAATACATATATGTACTGTGATGATGTCTTCCTCTGGCATTTCAAATACACTAACAATTAAATGGAGAACATTTTATTATGTGCTCACTGTTCCCTGTGGTGCCTCTTCCTGATAGCAATGAACGCAGCCGTGGGGGGTGTAAAGACATGTTTTTCATCATGAAATAATAGCACAAAAAAAACATCACATGGTCCATTTGAGAGTACTCCTCCCCAATTTTTTAAAAACTCGGCTGCAAAAATAACTGCGTCCACACCATTCCATCACCAACACTAACAAATGTGGCCCCTTAATGTTTCCTCAAGACGGTGTTAATGAAAGAATTTTAAAATGTAAAAGAGGAAACTTCTTTATTAGCTGACAGAACAAGATGGCATTAATTAGCAATGTTTATATATCAGTCACTCAGGCTGGATTATTTCTTTTAAAAGTTTAAAATCAGTATAAAGTTGCTTCTGTATGTTGAGGGAGTGTCAGCCTTCAGTTCAAGTTTTTTTCTTCTGCTCTGTGATGTGATTAGTGTCATTTTGTGTGTAATGTTAAGCCTTAACTTTGCGTATGGATGTCTCCTGTGCTCTGATTCAGGTTAAACCTAGCAGTAACCAGGTAAATCTGGCTTCCTGTTGTGTGATGCCTCCTGACCTCACTGCATTCGCTAAAGAGTTCGACATTCAGCTGCTGACACACAATGACTCCAAAGGTAGCGCCCTTCCTGCCTCTTTTTTCTCCTTCTCATAACAGGCCATGGCCTAGATAAGAATGTGTGTTTTAAGATTAGACATAATGACACAGCATGCTTTAGCAAGCTGTTAAAAAACGTTTCGATCACTACACAGGTCTGCGATTTTTTTATTTTATAATGATTCATTAATTCATGTACTTATTTTATTGCATTCTCCTTAGAATATACAGTGGTGTGAAAAAGTGTTTGCCCCCTTCCTGATTTCTTGTTTTTTTGCATGTTTGTAACACTTAAATGTTTCAGATCATCAAACAAATTTAAATATTAGTCAAAGACAACACAAGTAAACACAAAATGCAGTTTTTAAATAAAGGTTTTTATTATTAAGGGAGAAAAAAAATCCAAACCTACATGGGCCTGTGTGAAAAAGTGATTGCCCCTAAACTTAATAACTGGTTGGGCCACCCTTAGCAGCAACAACCCTTAGCAGCAATCAAGCGTTTGCGATAACTTGCAATGAGTCTTTTACAGTGCTTTGGAGGAATTTTGGCCCACTCGTCTTTGCAGAATTGTTGTAATTCAGCCACATTGGAGGGTTTTTGGGCATGAAAAGGATTCAGGTCAGGACTTTGACTAGGCCACTCCAAAGTCTTCATTTTGTTTTTCTTTAGCCATTCAGAGGTGGACTTGCTGGTGTGTTTTGGATCATTGTCCTGCTGCCAGCCCCAGGAGTCCCAAAGCTTTAGAAATGGCTTTACAACCTTTTCCAGACTGATAGACCTCAATTACTTTCTTTCTCATTTGTTCCTGAATTTCTTTGGATCGCGGCATGATGTCTAGCTTTTGAGGATCTTTTGATCTACTTCACTTTGTCAGGCAGGTCCTATTTAAGTGATTTCTTGATTGAGAACAGGTGTGGCAGTAACCAGGCCTGGGTGTGGCTAGAGAAATTGAACTCAGGTGTTTTAACAGGGGGGCAATCACTTTTTCACACAGGGCCATGTAGGTTTGGATTTTTTTCTCCTTTAATAATAAAAACCTTCATTTAAAAATTGCATTTTGTGTTTACTTGTGTTGTCTTTGACTAGTATTTAAAATTGTTTGATGATCTGAAACTTTAAGTGTGAAAAACATGCCAAAAAATAAGAAATCAGGAAGGGGAAAACACTTTTTCACAACACTGTATTTACATACATAATGTACATTGGGTTTGGGTTGGGTTTGACATTTAAATGTCCATATATACTACACAAAATTCGCTAAGGATCAATAATATTTTCATGTACATAATTTTGCTAAATGGCTCGGCAAGCATAGTAATATAATATATATTTACCGACTCATGTGCCTTACTATCGCTCAATGTTCATCACTAAAATCATTCAAGCATATCCAGATGAACAGTGAACTAATGCTCACCTTCTTCACTTTCTAAATTATTATCGGTTTGATGACACGCCTGAAAATTTTGAATTTTTTGTTACACACTCATAGCTGAGTTTTTCACTTGTTAAAAAGCTTTGTTGGAAACAATATGCCACCTAGGCAAAGAATAAGTACCCAAGAACTATCTCGTGGGGTAGGGATGCTACAGACTTGGGCGTCTCACAGAATAGTGGCTGCTGAGCTTGGTGTGAGCCAAAGTGTGGTATCTAGAGCATGGAATCATTTTAGACAAACTGGTACAGTGGATTGGCATCATGGGGGGGCCGAGAAAGGTTGACAACTCGGGCTCAGGACAGATTTATTGTTACATCAGGCCTCAGAAATCGTAGAGCAAATGCAGCAACCCTGGCCAGGGACCTCCAAAACGCGTCCGGAATCACCCAGTATCACCCAGTATCCACCCAGACTGTAAGAAACCGCCTTCATGCAGCCGGACTGAGGGCCAGTTCAAGTCCCTGTTCTCAGAAGACACCGTCAACACAGGCTAGAGTAGAGTAGAGAACATAGTTAAAGTAAAGTGATTATGCCGTTTAAAAGCATGTATATGGTTACATATCTGTTTGCATTTATGGGTCTATGTCACTTTGTTTCTCAGGTATCAGCAATTTAAATTTAAACATGGGAAATGTCCATCTCCAAAAAAATGTATGACCTTGCTCTGACCTTGACCTTTTACCTTGACATTCCAAAATCAACTCTTGTAGAGTACAGTCTTTACCAAAGCTGGTAAAAGCCCTTTCATGGGTCAAAATTTTGTTCACATACAAACTAAGAAACAAAAGGCAGTTTGTGGCGAAGGTAAAAAAAACAAAATAGGTGTCTAGGTTCAAGACAACTTTTTATGGCCAATCAAAGAAGTTATGTGATGTTACTTATTTTCTCAGTATTGGCAACAGTATAAATGAGTACCAGAAACATGTACTTTGAAAAGAAAGAAATGATAATGAATCTCTACTGGACACCGTTTTAATTTAATAAAATCTAACTATTTCACTAAGTGTTTAGTGTGTCCACTCTAAACTCGTCCTGTTCCTGTCTTTGTGTAGAACTCCTGAATTCAGAAGGCTTTCAGGAGGCTATGCAAGAGAGCTGCAAGGACCTGCAGGTGGCAGACTGGCGGCTCGACTGGGTCTTGCGTTACTCCATCATTGTCAAGAGCCGAGGCATTATCAGAGCCAAAGGATACCTCGTTCATGCACGGAAGAGCACCAAATAACACCTCCTGATCTGAGCCAATCAGTGCACCTCATTTCTGGAATTTCCAAAATGCAGAGAATTTTAAGTTGCTCAATGAAATGTATATGTGATTCATATCATATTCATTACTCACCGGTGAAGGCTGAAATACAGCAGACCTCAGACACGCTTTGAAATATTTTCCCAAGCCCTTGATTGCTTTGTCTTGAAAATCTGATCAGTCCAACCTTTGTATCGAACACTTCTGCAGCCTGCACGATGTTAATGATTTCGCATGGTATAGATAATTAACTAACTGGGTTGATGTACTACACTTGTATTCATGTGCCTCAGACCTTTGTATGTGAGTCATTCCATGTCAATTCACCTAGAGGTTCCCAGGTGACCATCTCAGAATTCAATGAAACTTTAACCAGACATAGGACATGTTTCAACATGAACACATGCAAAATTTCAAGGTGCTAGTTCAAAAACTTTCCAAGATATGTGCGTTTAAAGATCGCATTGTTTAGTTTACCATTTTGGCCATATTTGAAAGCCTGTAACTCCCCTAATAATTACTGTATTCCCCCCCACAAAAAATATTTTTTTTTTATAGCAAATTTAAGCATATTGCCACGTAAAACAAACAGTTTTTAAGAAGAATAAATGTGATATGGTGTTTTAGTGAGTGTCCAAAAACTGAACAGTAGGTGAAAATTTCTTGCGAGCTCCTGAAGATGTGGACAGTTCACCAAGGTTATGAAGCTTTACCACATGCAACAATGTACATCAGATCTAGCAACACACAGCATTTCAGCCTTGTTGCTCATTTCCTTCATACTTAGCCATCATCTTGAAATTTTCTTAAATTTCTCTTGTGAATTTAAAAAAAAAATTTTAGTTTTTGCACTTTCCTTCTGAAGAGGAATAAAATATGCATAAATGTATGAGATCATAATATGGTCTCAAACTGGTATCAAAGTAATAATAAACAAAAACAAATGTTTTAAATTTGCTTTTATAACAATTAGAAAAGTGACTTTTGTTGCGCATAATTATCTGTTAGATTCTAATATCGAATAGTACATGTACAACATAAGTTTACTAGAATTTTGGCAAAAGTCATATTATTTGTTGGAAGTCTTTTTGGGAGAGTGTGTAGTTACATGCACTTAAGCTTCTGAAAAGAAAATGAATATAATCTATCATAATATATCCCTATATGAATTATTCAGTGGGGATATAAATACATCATTTGAAATGATAAATATAAGTTATATAACTTGTACATGTACTATTCGATAATAGAATCTGACAGATAATTATGCAGAAAAACAGTCACTTTTCTAATTGTTATAAAAGCAAATTGAAAACATTTGTTTCTGTTTATTATTACTCTAACAGTTTGAGACTATATTCTGATCTCATACAAAATTTGTATGCATATTTTATTCCTCTTCAGAAGGAAAGTGCAAAAACAAAAAATTTTTAAATTCACAAGCAAAATTTAAGAAAATTTCAAGTTGATGGCTAAGTATGAAGGAAATGAGCAACAAGGCTGAAATGCTGTGTGTTGCTAGATCTGATGTACATTGTTGCATGTGGTAAAGCTTCATAACCTTGGTGAACTGTCCACATCTTCAGGAGCTCGCAAGAAATTTTCACCTACTGTTCAGTTTTTGGACACTCACTAAAACACCATATCACATTTATTCTTCTTAAAAACTGTTTGTTTTACGTGGAAATATGCTTAAATTTGTTATAAAAATACTTTTGGGGGGTGGTGAATATATTTTCTGTGTCAAAAATTCGAAAATACTTTGTTCGAAATTGCACCTTTTTCAAAATTGCAGTATCAATAGCAACCTAACCCTGACAAATAGAGTAATTTTGTTTAATTTGTTTTTGTTTTAAGTTTGCTTAATTTTCAGCCTTGTACAGTAATTATTAGGGAAGTTACTTCCAAAAACGCCCGAAATGGTAAATTGCAAGTCGCAGGCCGACAAATGGGTACTAGCCTGCGATCTTTAAACGAACATATCTCGGAAAGTTTTTGAACTAGAACCTTGAACTTTTGCATGTGTTCATGTTGAAACATGTTCTATGTCTGGTTAAAGTTTCATTGAATTCTGAGATGGTCAGCTGGGAAGTTTTCAGGTGATTTTTCATGGAATGACCCATGTAATGTCTTAATTTCTTTTCAGGCATAAAGAAAAAGAAGCACTGAATAATACTGAGATTTAGAAAAACTGATTAGGAGTCTAAATTATAGTAAATTTGAATATTTAGTAAAAAGGTGTACAAGTTTTGTAAGGCACATAATTTTACATTGATGCAAAACCATTTGATGCAGTTTTCTCGTGCAGTTGACGTGGTAGCTAAGTGTGGTACAGCTTGTTAAAAATGTTTTTTACATGCTGATTAATTATTATTATTATCACATTATTTGCTTTGTCCTTTTTTAGAATGTCAATATTAAAACCCTCTTGGTGCTTTTTGTCATTTATGCTGTGGAACCCCAGTTAAAACATGGATCACCTGGCTACTTGTCATTTCCTGTTTCTGAGTTATGTGGAAATGTTTTACATACGGTATATGAAAACCAGCATGCGTGTATTGTATATAAAGAAATGGCAAGATACCACAAGGAAATGATTTCTCTTAATACTAAGTTAAACCAATATATTGTTTGTTTATTTTTCACAGACACATAAGAGTCCAGAATGGGCTGGTGTACATTAGTTACAGTTTTAAAACGTTCCCTGTTTCAGATTTGTAATTGAGTTCATAAAGATAACATTTAAAGCTCGACATTCAGTGTATTCCTTTCATCCTGCAGTAAACGAGTCAACCTGAGATCCTCTTCTGGAGTACATTAAAGTGTTCTACAACTTTTATTTTGTAATAAAGTTCTGGGTTAATGTTTTTAGTATAAATTTCTCCCGTTGATGTCAACAATGTTTTTAGACTTCCTGTTGGTGCCACTGTGACGTAGTCTGTGCATTTGTCTTTATTTATTTATTTATTTTTTCCTGGTAGCGCAGTGACAGTGGTTAGAACATTCACCTCACAGCAAAAAGGTCCTGGGGTCAAGTTCCAGGCTCTGATGTTTCTGTGTGGAGTTTGCTTGTTCACTCCGTGCTTACGTGAGTTTACTAGCTGTTAACTGCCAGTTCCTTACCTTTCTAGGATTTGTCCATCTACAGGTGAACAGTGTAAAATGGCCCTTTTTACTTTTAAATTAGTTTCTAGCAGGATTTTTTTTTTTTTTAGATCAATGAACACAGACACAATGCACAGTTAAATCTCCCATGACCATACAACCACTTTTTGAAAAGGTATTCATCATGTAGTGCAGTACCGACAGCCACTCTGGCCTGAAACTATAAAAATGTGGTTTGAGGAAGCTTTTGAAGAACTTGACATGCTCCAAGAAAGCAAACAAAAGACACTTTCATCAAGCCATCCATGTTTTCCTCCCACTTTGCATGTTCAACATGCCGGGCAGGAAATGTTATTACACCTTGCAAATGATTCCTTAGTCACAAGGTTCCATGAAGACAGCGTAACTGCACTATTCTATCCTAGTTCACTTAATATTAGCAAACGGGCACTCTGATTGGCTGCTCCTAGAATATCAACTCATATCCTGCGACCTGAAACGTCACTGCAGGGAAAAATGGAAGAGTTTGTGACTTGTTCAAAGCTACTGCTAATGCTAGTCAGCTTCATTCAAGACTGAAAGTATTGTATTTGATGGAATATATATATATATATATATATATATATATATTCTATTTTTTAAGAATCTTTTTTCATTTTCATCAAATGCAACTTGCTTATGGTCTTTGATGTGGCATGATGCTGGTATCTAGAGAAGAGCGCCTACGCAACACAAGCAAGCCACTAGCTGCATAGAATGTGCTTCCGCTAACACTGGTTTCTTCATTCAAGAATAATTCCACTAAAAGAAACAAAATATGGAATCAAAGTATTTGATGGTGTATTTTTTTTTTTTTAAGAATTAGACCCCCCACCCCCAAATGCAAATTTATTGACTTGCTGTGAGGAAAAAGCCTCTTGCTCACCAGCTAGCTCCATGCTAACCGGCAATCCCGTAAAGTATTTTATTGTAAGAACATATATATTTAAAAAAAAATTTACATTTGAATACAATAATAAAAATACTATCTCTCCCACAATTGAGGGAACAGGGACAGTGGCGGCCTGGTGGTAGGGTGCTGGTTTATTGATCCGAAGGTCAAGGCCCACTTGAACAAGCTGGCCCCCCCCCCAGTGCAGCTAACTGGGTTATCAAAGACCTGCCATGTCTCTCACTGTCTGTGATGAGAGGACTGTAGGAAAACCATTGCTGTCGTTCGTAAAGAGTAGGACATTGGATTGCTGTCAGCGTATTTCTGCCCTGCGATGGCCTGGCGTGTGGCCCAGGGTGTACTCTGCCCTCGCCCAGAGTTGCCCGAGATGGGCGCCAGCCTCCGCGCGACCCTAATTAGGATTAAGCGGTAAGAAAATGAATGAAATTCATGAATGAAATGCTTTATTCACATCTATTACACATTTATTGTGTTCCAGGATGGAGCTTTTCCCGAACGTTAAGGGAATATACATACACATGGAAATGTACTAGCGGCACCCATGGGGTTCTTGTGGTGAGAACCGGGTGGTGTGGGTTATTTCTGAGAACAAAGTCAAAATTAACTTCTGAGTTTTTGCCTTTTTCTCTCAGAAATTCTGACTCAAAACTCAGAAAATATAACCCAGACAGTACATTTCTGTGTGTAGTTTGCATGCTCTCCCTGTGTGCTTGCAGGGGTTTCCTCCGGGTACTCCAGTTTCCTGGCACCGTCCAAAAACATGCACTTAGGCTGGATCTAAAAAAAAATCTCCCTGGTTTCTCATCAGCACCCGGAAATTTGGGCCACATCGATTTTTCTTTTCTGCTCATCGATTAGTACAGTCTCAGTGCCTGGAGCCCAACACGTGATCTAACCGGAAGTAGGCGCGAGCACGCTTAGAAGCAAAGATGGTGGCCACCAGGAGAGGAACACGTTTGGGTTCCCCTGCAAAAAACACGAATGATGAGGCTTCAGGAACGCCGGTGTGTGTTTTGTTTTTATACACTAGAGTTAAAGTAGAATTGTTCATCAAGTATTGTTGCTCTGATGATTCACAGGGAAATCAAACTGTAGCTGCTGGTTATTTAATGGCTACAAGCTGTGTGCTAGCTAACAAACTTCATCACTAGCTTTCTGTTTGCTACATAACAAACATTAAAACGTATTTTATTGATTGATGTTAGCAGAGAGATCAGTCTTTTAACACACACACACACGACAGCTGGAATTATTATTATTATTATTTGCTAGCATATGATTAGTTAAGTTGGTCTTGACACGTGGATATCTGGCACATTCTGTGTTGGATAGCTACACAGTTTACATCTGTTAGCATGCACAGTTTATCAGCTCTCCTCTGTACCACCTGTATAAAAGAACCACTCTTGACTCACATTTTGGATTAATGTTATGTTTAAACACTCACATAACACAGTGCTTTGCTGAGAATGTTTAATCAGCCAAATATCATTCAGCTAGCTATATATACAGTGCTGTAAAACACGTTTACTCACAAGAGGATTGACACACACACACACACACACACACACACACACCTAATTGTTTGTTATGAATGCCAGGGTTATGGCAAGGTGTGGTTAATACTGTGGATCCTTGAGCAAGAAATTATGAGACCACTTTTTTTGGTAATCAAAAATGTCATTCATGCAGCTGTGTACTGTTCTGGTATCTAGTTTTTTACATGGATGAGTTTTGGTTAAGCATGTTCCTTTTAGGTTTTTTGTCATTGTGACGAAATAAGATTAAATGCTTGGTTTTGGTCCCCTTTCCAGGCATCTACCACCAGAAGAACAAGACCTAGAACAGTGCTAGTAAAAACGCAGTCCCAGTCTGAACAGACCAGTGACTCACAGCAGGATGAAGCAGAAGAGATCACTGCTCCCGCTGAATCTGCAAGCTCACCAAAAAGAGTAACTAGAAGTTCAAAATGTCATCCCACAGAAAAACAGCAAGAATCCACGCATGAAGCTGATGTGTCTGAATCTGAATCTTGTTGTTCTGTGGTGTCGGATATCCAGCCGACCTCTCGGAGCAGAAGGAGAGCAACAGTCCAAGCAAAAGCTACAGCTGTCGGTGAACAGGAGGCATCTAAAGCCGAATCCAGTTCCTCATCATTGGGCAAGACACCCTGCAGGTCCACGAGAGGTCAGAGGAAACCTGTACGTGTTTTAGAGGCCACCACTTCGCAGGAAGATGAGCATTCTGAGGCCGAGTCCTCCAGCTCTGTGGCATCTTTGTCCACAAGAGTCACACGGAGCCGCAGGAAGCCTGCTGTTGCTCTGGAAGATGCAGCTCACTCAGAGGCTGAATCTTGCTCGTCTGTAATTTCTGGCCCTCAGGGATCCACTGTCCGTAGGTCCACACGCAGCAGAGTGAAGGTCACTGAGGCAATACCCATCAACTTGGAGCAAAGCAAAACCACAGAGACTTCTGCTGCTTTTGAGCCCCGGAGAACAAGGGGACGCGGAGGCAAAGCAAAGTCTGCTGAGGAAGACCAGGCTTATGACTCTGAGGGTTGTCAGTCAGGTCCTAGTTTCAGTCCTAGAAGAAGCACTCGTAGTCGGGTAGTTGATTCCGATGCAGAATCACTCTTGGCTGCAGACACTCCTCTTGATAGTCCTTGTTCAACAAGGAGCAGGGGAACCCCTTGTAGTAGCCGAACTGGCTCAGCAAGCAGTGCCCGTGCTGTTCGAGCTTCCAGATCCAAAACTGCCAGGGTTGCATTAGTGCACAGTGAAGAGAATGAACCTGAGAAAGACCAGGCTGAAATTACAGAGGATATTCCTTGCCTGTCTGTAAGTGCAACCGAGTCTGACCTAGAGGAGATGGAGGAAGATACAAATAATAAAACAGTTATTGCAGCAGATCACGAATGCTCCATTGTTGAGAATAACAGTGGGGATTTTACTCTAACTCTTCATGAGGGTGAGGCTGAAGTGATTGAACCAGCATGCAGAAAAGATATTTCTTCTGAGATTGAGAAGGATGTTGAATGTCAGGAGATTGCACAGGAGGCCATGGAAACACACAAGGACGCTTCTGTGGGAGAAGTCCCAGCGATGGAAGAGGAATCATCTTCCATATCAGTGATGCCCCAAATGATTGTCACAGAAGCTGAAGAGGGTCAGTCAGACCTTACAGAGCAACCTGTAACCCCAGTCCTGCAAAGCTGTGATAAAGCCAAACAGGAAGAGAACTTAAAAGTGCTCGGTGAACCGGAGGAAAAAGCGGAAGCCACCAAGGAGATGGTGAAGGCTGATGAAGGTGCCATTATGGTTGGCCAGGAACCTTCAGAGGAAAGTGTGATGGAAGTCACGGCTGATGAGGAAGGACCTTCATCAAGCACAAAAGTGTATAAGACGAGTACTGAGAAGACCAAGCCTGTGAGGAAATGCATCAGTTTGCTGGAGAGTAGTGAGGAGGAGGAGAGCGATAATGACGGTCTCTCAGTGGACGGAGGTAATGACGAGGCTGGGGATTTGGAGAGTGAGGATGAAGTGTGTTATTCTGAGGATCAGCCAGGCCCCTCGGGTACATCAGATCCCATCTCAGGTAACGGGCTGTTTGTTATTGATGCATGTCCTGGATGTGATCCCAATGAGAAGTACTACACTGATACCACACCGAACGACTCTAGAGCTGTGAAGGATGAAGAGGATTTTGTTGATGAGGAGGGAGATGATGATGAGGAGGAAGATGAAGACTCAAAAGTACTCTTCACTACTAGGAAGCCGGCACTGTATGAATTTAAGTCTGTTTCCATAAATAATTTGTTTTAAACTTTTTTTTTAATAGCGTAATTGATCTCTTTCTTTCTTTCAGGAATGATTTATCCAGTTCTATAGATCCAGGTTTGAAAGTGAAGGCTCTTGGTGGATTATATATCAACTTTGATGGCAGCAAATCCAAATCTGTCTCTAACAACCTGAAGAAGTTGAAAGATCAGAAGAATCAGGATGAGGTATTTGATCTTGATTGGATCTGAACTTGAGTTGATTCTCTTAAACAGGCCTCACATGACAGCGGTTCGGTGTGGTTCCAAACCGCGTTGGACTGCAGTGACATCGTCTTGACATCGTAACGTGTTTGCCATAAACAGGCACTGACCGCTATAAACTGCGAGATTTTAATATGTTTGAAATGAAAAAAAATGTAATTTCAAAAAATTCAAAATGAAAGTTTTAGATCGACAGGCAGATCGGTGCAGCCTCTGCTGTAAAGCGGGGCTTGTACCGGTCTGTTGTAGTGAAGAGGGAGCTGAGCCGGAAGGCAAAGCTCTAAATTTACCTGACGATTTATGTTCCTACCCTCAACTATGGTCATGAGCTTTGGGTAGTGACCGAAAGAACAAGGTCGCGAATACAAGTGGTTGAAATGAGCTTCCTTTGCAGGGTTGCAGGGCTCTCACTCAGAGATAGGGTGAGGAGCTCAGCCATCCATGAGGAGCTCGGAGTAGAACCGCTGCTCCTCCGCGTAGAGAGAAGCCAGTTGAGGTGGCTCAGGCATCTGATTAGAATGCGTCCCGAACGCCTCCCTGGTGTGGTGTTTCGGGCATGTACAACTGGGAAGAGACCCCGGGGTCAACCCAGAGCATGCTGGAGGGACCATGTGTCTCGGCTGGTCTGGGAACGCCTTGGCGTCCCCCCGGAAGAGCTGGAGGAAGTGGCTGGGGAGAGGGACGTCTGGACCTCACTGCTTTAGCCGCTGCCCCCGCGACCCGACCCCGGATCAAGCGGGAAAAAGATGAATGAAAATTTCACGACGGTTGCCAAAAGCGTGTATCACCGCCTAGCTGCCGTGTTGTCACCTTTCACATCCTGTCAGTACAACCTCATTAAAAACTATTCACACCATGTTTTCATCTACTGCTCACAATTGTTTTGCCACACAGTCATAAATTAAATTGCGCTGAAACCATCAGAACAGCCCCTGTTTGAGGCCTGCTGTACCTAAAGAGATTGAGTGTACTCTGATATGGAACCCTTCCTGATGGGTGTATTAAAACCTCTACATTATAAAATATTTAGGTTTGAGTGTCATTGCTAATTAATATTCAACAGTAGGAAAGCATGTCTTCATAGATGTACACTGATGATTTTAACAATTACTAATGCGTTTCCCAAATCCGGATTTCATCTCAGCAGATCGAGGTACACTCTTGGGTAGAACAGTTCCTGAAGGGTTCTTTGGATGGTTTTAGGTTTCTACAGATGTTGCTTCTACAGACTGCTGGGAAAATTACAAAAAGAAAGACCCCCTGATTTAGGGTTCTCTACTGAATGTTTAAAGGTTCCTCAGAGTGAATAAACAGAGAATCATTAGGGTGCTAGATGGGACTTTCTAAAACAAAGTGTTTCTTCATTATTTCAACAAATGTTTCTGCGCATGTTGGTGACATCTGGTGGTCAAAATTGAGATGTGCATTTAAAGGCAAATAGCAAAACCAAATAAAGGTTGCATCTCAGTGTCTGATATTGCCAGCAAGTTTATGCAGACTTGTGTGTATGTGTGTGTATATATATATATATATATATATATATATATATATATTTTTTTTTTTTTTTTTTTTTTTTTTTTTTTTTTTTTTGTGGCGGTTGTGTTTTTCCCCCACTGTC
>JBCNYH010000015.1:13190393-13203460 GCA_039654325.1 Tandanus tandanus
TGATCTCTTTGGTCTTGTCGACGTTCAGGATCAGGTTGTTGTCTCCACACCATCTCACCAGCTGCTCCACCTCCTCTTCTTCTGGGTACTCCGGTTTCCTCAAACAGTCCAAAACATGGACATTTGGCTAATTGGACATTTCAAATCACCCCTAGGTGTGAGTGTGAATGGTTGTATGTGTCTGACTGGCAAACTGTTCAGGGTGTACCCCACTGTCGTCCAGAGTCAGGTGCATGATAAAGAATCTCATGTTCTTGTTTTTGTTTTTTTATAAATAAGACTAGTATTGTGTTTAGGATAACTAAAAATCTTGCTCCTAATAAACACCACTGTAACTGTGCTGGTAACATGGTTTGAATTTTTCTTTAATGTAAATCAATTGAACATGAAGCAAAAAGAATAGTTGATATACAGTATGTAGCATAAACTTACATACTATATTATATGTCAGTCCAACATACAGCATCCATACTGAAAACATTAATCTTAAGATATCATCAGCGGTCTGCATGTACTGCATAAGTACTGCACATCATGGCCATTGATCTCCAAACAAACAAACAAAACCCCAGTAATTAGATTCCATATTCATCTTATTTATACTTTCCTTTATGGCTTCTGATGCAATACATGTACAACTGTCTGATGTAACACTACTATGTAAACTTTACCTGCACTTTTTAAAATAGTTTAGTTATGAATGTGTTCTGTGTGCCTCATTTATACTGATAAATTTGAGCCACGCTGTCCTGTCCGACTGTATAGGTGTATGTAGTTAAAATTACACATTTTACACTGACTTTGTGCAGATGCCAAAATTATCTCTTTTATCCACCTCACCTTAGTAAACACCACGTTTTCATGCAAAAGAAGAGGGAAGGCACAAGGGACACATTTTGTTTTGTGGTATTGTCCCATCATCAAGATGCTCAAGTAGACGTCTTCATGGGACGGTAACAGGACCCCTGGACACGTGATCTGAAGAAAGAAAAAAAGAAAGAAAGAAAGAAAGAAAGAAAGAGAGAGAAAGAGAGTTCAGTGTGTAATTCAAGCAATAATCTCATTTATGTGCTAAGCACACAGGCTCCCAGCCTAATCCCCTGTCCTAATCTCACATCTGATCCAACTAATTAACACTAAAAAAGTGCAGTGCAAGGAGTACTCCAGGACAAAGGAGAGGAGCCTGTGAAATAAACAGATCAGGACGGTTAGCACTAATCAGATGTAACATGGACAGCTAAAGGTAGCTGGCTACAGATACAGAAAACTATTTGGATTTTTTTAAGTTTAGTCTTAAGCAGAGAATAAAAGTTTTTGCTCAAAATCCCTAAAAATAAATGGGATATAGTGAGCTGAGGAACTGAGCACTGGTGTTAGCGTTTGTCAATACTTTAGCAAAACAGCTAACGGTCAGTTAGCACACTAGCATTCCTTGTTGTCACAAAAAACAGAGAAAACTGACCAAAAGAACTACGTTACTGCCAATTCTTGCGTATGAGTGAACTTACAGCATTGAGTTTAAGTTTTACAGTGCATTTTAGAGCTTTTCGTCGTGCTCTGCATTGTGAAGTTTGCCCGGGCGGTGTCAGTCCTCCCATCTTTAACTCAGTGTTGTCATAGCGGCAGCGACGCGGCTTCAGTGCTGCGTGCTTGAACAGAGAAATCAGTCACGTGATCTCCAACTCTGGAACGTAACCGCATTATGACCTTGTTAGTAAGTCACTTGCGAGCAATCCCGATGACGTCACAAGCGGAGTCAACCGGTTTTGTTAATTCCTTTTTTCTATATATATTAGCTTATATATTGTTGTTATAATTATTATTAGTTATATTTTTTAATAAGTAATTATTATTATAAGTTCCCATTTTGATCATACCAAGTGCTCCTATTACAACCGGAATGACAGTGGTTTACAATTTCCACATTTTAGTGATGATGATGATGATGTGTGTGTGTGTGTGTGTGTGTGTGTGTGTGTGTGTGTGTGTGTATATATATATATATATTGTATGTGGGGAAAAATAAAAGTTTTGTCCCGACAAGCCTGTTTCGTGGTTGCCCACTCATCAGGGGATTTATATATATATATATATACATTTTTTGATCCATTAATATATCTTGTCTGTAGTTTAAGCATCAAGCAGTTTCATAATTCACGGCCTCTCCATCATAAAGACCGGGAGTGAGAATTAAATAATTGTAAATACACCCATAGTCGGTGTCTGGCCAGACACTATAGTCAGCCACCCAACCCTCCAAACTGTATGCGTCTGGAAGAGACACACCCCCACCTGCAGTTTTTCTTCATACCTTTTCTTATCTTCTGGACCCAGAATTCAAATATTGTGAACCAGATTTCATGTTTCCATATCTTTGATAGTTTCCATATTCCATTTCCATATCTTAAATATTTTATATTAAAAATGAATAAATAAAACAAATAAAAGAAAAAAAATTTGAATGAACCCTAATGAATACAGGTGAAAAGTATCACAATTAGATCTATATTTGTATATATGGCATCCTGGCAGACGCCGCAAGCTGGGGTTTTTGCCTACCAGTCAATGCACATGGGTCAGAAACACCGGTATTAAAGAACAACAGCGATCTCTCCTATTATGCGTCTCATGTACATTATATGGTCAAAAGTATGTAGATACCTGACTCTGTGTACCCATTTCAAAACTTGGGACATTAACAGAGTTAAAGGAGAATAAAATTAAATACTTACTCTCTCACTCATCTCGCTCATTCCTAGGGTCGCTAGGGCCTATCTCAGCTGACACTGGGTGAAGGCGGGGTACACCCTGAACAGCTTGCCAGACCATCATAGGATCACACCCAATTACTCACACTCAAACCTACAGGCAATTTGAAATAGCCAGTTAGCCTAAGTACCTGGAGGAAACACACACAAGCTCCACAGAAAAAAGCCCAAGCGCAGGACTTAAACACAGGACCTTCTTGCTGTAAGGCGGACGTTCTAACCACTACGCCACAGTGCCACCCTAAAATAAAATAATAAAATAAAAACTTATAGTAACCTCTATTCTTATAGGAAATCTTTCCATTAGATTTGAGTATGTGGCTGTGGGGATTTGTGCTCATTCATCCACAGGAGCATTAAGCAAGCCTCACATGGTGGGGGTGGTTTTGAGGGCAGTTCCAAACTGTGCTGAACTACCAAAAAATGCCGGCTTTGTGGCAAAACAATTGTGAGCAGTAGGTGAAAACAGGGTGTGAATATGTTGTAAGAGGTTGTATTGAACACAGTTCATAAAGATTGCGAAAGGTGACAACACAGCAGCTAGAAAAGTAGCCGGATGGTCAGAAACGGTTTTAAGAACTGCTGTGAAATTTTAAAACATTTTGGCGGTCAGTGCCAGTCAACGGCAAACACCATCACGGCGTCAAGACCATGTCACTGCGGTCGAACATGGTTTGGAACTGAGCTGAACTGCCATCAAAACTGCCCCCGTGTGAGGCCTGCTTTCATGAGGTCAGGCATTGATGTGAAACGAGAAGGCCATGTGCACACTTTGCGTTCCAATTCATCTTAAGATGTTCAGTGAGGTTGAGGTCATGGTTCAGGATTATCGAGTCCTTCCACTCCAATTTTGTTCTCATGGATCTTGCTTACTACATCAGTGCACTGTCTTGATGAAACAGGCTTTGGGCCCATTAGTTCCAGTGAAGGGAATCCTTAATGCCTCAGTATGAAAAGATCATCAAAACAATTGTGGGCCTACAAATTTGTGGCACCAGCTTAAAAAAAAAAGAACGATACGTAGGTGTTATGGTGAGGTGTCCACATAATTTCGGCCATATAGTATATTATGTCAACTCAGTAACAAGAGCTCCCAAATATTTATTTTTCTTTTTTAACTAAATCAGACAAAATGTTTTATATTATCAACAGTTACTGTACTTTGCCTAATTCTGGCCAGATTGGTTGAATGAAATCCGCTTCCCAATGAACAAAATAGCAATGAGCAAAAGAATAACATTCCATTTCATACAATCATTACAAATAATTGTTTCAGCAAGGACATTAATAACATTTACTACCATTATTCTGATAAATGATCACCTCCCTTAATAAATGTGATATCAATATGTGTAGATACAGACCCTACATCTTCAACAAGCCGCAGTGCACACCTTATACACACAGCTGAGAGTCAAACACACGTCTCACCATTCACACGAATGAACGGCTCAGATGCTGAAAAATCCCCACCACAATTTTTTTGATTTTTCAGGTTTACAAAGCAACATTATATTTAAGGAATTACTTGTATCATGTGATTTCACTGGCTTTACATTTTTCATTGGAATTCACAAATAAACCCATAAAATGTAGTATATTTTATATTATTCACTGCTCATTTTCATTTACATCTTACATAGCCAGCTAAGTACTGTTACCCAATAAAAAAATACAGTAAATGAATATATTTTATTCAGCTTTTTTTTTTGTTTTTGTTTTTTTACATTTTATTTGATGATTTCAGAAAATTCCTTCAAAAAATGTATAGGATTTTATGGACTTGAATGAGCTCAAATGAAACTCAAATTTAAATAAAATGTAAATACACTTATCGAGTCCAAACTACAGTATGTCCAAAAGAGAGCTATCTGAGGCTCATCGTGATGTCCATATATTCTTCATGTCTAAACAATAATCAATAGCATATAATATCATACACGCTGCACGGTGGTGCAGTGATTAGCACGTCCGCCTCACAGCAAAAAGGCCTGGGTTTCATTCTTGGGCGTTTCTGTGTGGAGTTTGCATGTTCTCCCTGTGCTTGCGTGGGTTTCCTCTGGGTACTCCGGTTTCCTCCCACAATCCAGAAACATGCACAGTAGGATAATTGTCTGTTCCAAATCACCCCTAGGTGTGAGTGTGAATGGTTGTGTGTGTGTTGCCCTGCAATGGCCTGGCAAGCTGTTCAGGGTGTACCCCGCCCTCGCCCAGAGTTGGCTGAGATGGGCGCCAGCCTCCCCGCGAACCTAATTAGGATTAAGTGGCTAAGAAAATTAATGGATGAACGTAATATCTTTTAATAATTTTTGTATCAACTGTAGACCTTCTTCCTATACAGCATAGCAGCAAACAGAAACTTGGGAAATTATTATTTACACATTACAGAATCATGGAGAAAAACCAAAGTGTTGTCCATAGTGCAGATTGATTCTGATTGGAAATTGCTCAGCAGTACACTACCCTATGTAACAAGACTCTAACATGGAGAAGTTGTTTTACATAATTCTTTACTATGTGCATAATTGTGACCATGAACTCGAACATCCAAAACCAGACGGACTTTGTGATGTTATCACGTTGTCGCTAGACTACTGTGAGGCTTCAGCTCCAGAAATCTGATGGAGAGTTCACAAGGCCAGGGATCTTATGTTTAAAAATAGAACATGGCTATGTAGAAAGGGGGGAAGTATTATCATTCTGCAGCTGCATAAGGACAATTAGGCCATGATGTGCCTGGTTTACTGACGCAAGGAAAAGGAGGTAATGGTTTGAGACACAGGTAAAAAATGACAGCATAGTGGGGAGGTGAGATGCTCTGTGTAATGTGTGTGTGTGTGTGTGTACAAAAATCTGTAGATGGATGTGTTTTCTCATTTGCATTAGCTCTCTCCATCTTCTCATCTACCATGTAAAATGCAAGTCATTTGTTTATGCTAGTTCTGACTGATTGCCTCACTTATTCCAAATGACTGCTCTGAAAAATACACGCTGCTCTTCATGGCACTGTTGACTGCTAACGTCAGGCATCCTCCCGCCGCCTGTGTCTGAAAAGGAAAAGGACAATATTCACACTATATTTAAGTCTATAAGAAATGTAATAAAATTAATAAAATATCTAACTTGTTACTCAGATCTACTACACACAAGACTATAATAAACAAGACTAAAATCTGTGTTTTGTTGTAATGCTCAAAATCTTTATTTAAATAAAGCAAGTATACATACCATGACTGCTCTCTGAAACATTTCAAATCCTTTTTTTTTTTTTTTAAATTCATAGCAAAATGTTCTCATGAAAATGTCAAAGCTCATGCAGGGGAATAGTCTTTGTTTAGGTGAACTCAGTCGTGAATCATTTTAATGGTTTTTCACACAGAACAGTGGAGAGAATGCTGCACGACAGAACACAGTGGTTGGCATTGCCTATTTTTGCACTATTTTGCAAAATATTGAATTCTTTTGTGAGCACTGAAGCAGAAACTATGGACAGAATTCTCCAGATCTGTGGCCTTGTCTGTTCCAGCACCCATGCTATGTAATAATACTGTGTGAGATAGCAGGCAGTGTGTTAACAGTTCATAATGGATCTTGTAATTAATCATTTTTGTAGCTGGGATGTAAAACAGGGGCAGTGGTGGCTCGGTGGTAGGGTGCTGGATTACTGATCCCAAGGTTGGGGGTTCAAGCCACTGTCACCGGGTTGTCACTGCAGTACCCCCAGTGCAGCTAACTGGGTTACCAAAGGACCGCCATGCCTCTCACTGTCTGTGGTTGGAGGCATGTAAAAGAACCATTGCTGATTTTCGTAAGGAGTAGGCTGCACAGCCGTCAGCGTGTTTCTGTAATGTCCTGCGATGGCCTAGCGAGCTGTCCAGGGTGTACTCTGCCCTAGCCCAGAGTCGGCTGAGATGGACACCAGCCTCCCCGTGACCCTAATTAGGTTTAAGCGGTTCAGAAAATGGAGATGTAAAACAGAATAAAATCACAGTAATGAATTGCAAAAAAAACAAACAAATCTGGATAGAATATGTTTCTTATGTAATACAGTCATACTCAGCTTTTAACAGCAATCTTTATGCATTTAGATACAAGCCAGAAAGTAAACACAATTCCTAATATAGTACATGCAATCACTTTATACTACTGAGTTTCACTGAAAAGACAAAACCAAATCTACAGGAAATATGCGGCTGGTATGTCAAAATAGGCAATGAGAAACCGCTAAAGTTACAACAGTCAATACCACAGAATTGTATATTGATGATAACAGGCGAGTATTGTGTAGCCAAGAAACTGATTGTAAATTAAATTCCCTTTCTTTTGTGTCAGAAAAGCACAAAGAAATCATGACTGGGAACTTGTGAGACTTTTTGCTGATTAGTCTCTGACTCCTTGGAATCTTCTCTCATTTTTGTCCCAATTTTGATTCTTTCCTTTTCGAACGTTACTCCCCTGGTGACCAGCAGCAGCCGCAGCATCCAAACTGACAACGGAAACAAAAAGAGTTTTCAAAGAACAATTTGATGGCATTTACTTTTTTTTAGTGTTTAAACTGCATTTTTGTCTAAAAGAATTTCATCTAGACGGAGTTTGTTTATTAATTCTACTGAGAGCCAGATGGACTTTATGATTATCATTTAGAATCAGAATCAGCTTTATTTGCCAAGTTTGTGAACACAAACAAGGAATTTGACTTCGCTTTAAATTGCTCACTGAAAAGAGAAGCATTTATATAGATTTTTACAAAGATTTGGGCAAATACAGATAAATATAAGTGAGGAAATATGTGCAAAAAATCAAATGCAAAGTGGCAATATAGTATAAAAAAAAAAAGAGATGAACATGAGGTAGGGTAGCGGACAAAAACTTGTACAGTGGGTTATTTTCCCAGTGGTTTCCTGACACTCTGTGACAGTTCAACAGAGCAACAGATTTATGTGTTTATAAGTAATGTTAAATGTTGTTAAGTATGAATACAATAAACCACATGCAAAATATGTGGAGGAAAAATCTAGAATTTTTGGTTAAAATCTCCCAGGATTCTCAGTCATCCAACTCCGCTTATTCACCCCCCTTTTTTTCATGTTTTGTTGCCTCACAACCTGGAAATGGATTGTTTGAAGGTTTGCATCATGTCATTTGCAGAACCTGCCTACAACTTTGAAGATGTGATTTTTTTATTGTGAAGCAAACAACAAATAGGACAAAATAACAGAAAACTTCAGCGTGCATAACTATTTACCCCCCTAAAATCAGTACTTTGTAGAGCCACCTTTTGCGGCAATTACAGCTTCAAGTCGCTTTGGATAAGTCTCTGTGAGCTTGCCACATCTTGCCACTGCGATTTTTGCCCATTCCTCAAGGCAAAACTGATCCAGCTCCTTCATGTTGGGTGGTTTCCGCATGTGAACAGCAATCTTCAAGTCTGACCACAGATTCTCAATTGGATTGCGGTCTGGGCTTTGACTAGGCCATTCCAACACATTGAAATGTTTCCCCTTAAACCACTTGAGTGTTGCTTTAGCAGTATGCTTCAGGTCATTGTCCTGCTGGAAGGTAAACCTCAGACCCAGTCTCAAATCACAGACAGACTGAAACAAGTTTTGCTCAAGAATATCCCTGTATTTAGCACCATCCATCTTTCCCTCGACTCGGATCAGTTTCCCAGTCCCTGGTGCTGAAAAAGATCTCCACAGCATGATGCTGCCACCACCATGTTTCACTGTGGGGATGGTGTTCTTGGGGTGATGGTATGTGTTGGGTTTGTGCCAGACATGGCGTTTTCCTTGGTGGACGAAAAGTTCAATTTTAGTCTCATCTGACCAGAGCACCTTCCTCCATACATTTGGGGAGTCGCCCACATGCCTTTTGGCAAACTCACAACGTGCCTTCTTATTTTTAGCAATAAGTAATGGCTTTTTTCTGGTTACTCTTCCATAAAGCCCAGCTCTATGGAGTGTACGGCTTGTGGTCCCATGCACAGGTACACCAGTCTCTGCTGTGGAACTCAGTGCACAGTTCCTTCAGGGTTACCTTTGGTCTCTGTGCTGCATCTCTGATTAATGCCCTCCTTGCCTCGTCTGTGAGTTTTGGTGGGCGGCCCTCTCTTGGCAGGTTTTTTGTGGTAACATGTTCTTTCCATTTGAACATGATGAACTCTGGGGCCTTTCAGAAAAGGTGTGTTTATACTGACAGATCATGTGACACTTAGATTGCACACAGATGGACTTCATTTCACTAATTTTGTGACTACTGAAGGTAATTGGTTGCACCAGAACTTTTGAGAGGCTTCATAGCAAAGGGGGTGAATACATATGCACATGCCAAGTTTTTTTAGATTTTTATTTTTTAAATATATATTTCACATTTCACTTCACCAACTTAGACTATTTTGTGCAGATCCATCACATAAAATTAAAATTAGAAAAACATTTAAATTACAGGTTGTAATGTAAAAAAATAGGTAAAAAGCCAAGGGGGGTGAATACTTTTTGAAGGCACTGTAAGCTGCCCATAACACAGAGGATGTCGAGAAAACGATAATGATGAAAATAAGTTGAAAGGGCTTCAAAACAATTTCCTGATGGTTCCTAATAGAATCCCAGAAAATGGGTTCCATTTGTAATAACAACAACAACAACAATAATAACTCCGGCTGAAAAAACAACCAAGAATCAAAAAAATGGCCATTAAAGCAATGACTAACCTGCTAAATTGACTTGATTTATTCTCCTCAATCAGACTGTTTAGTTTGTAATAATCCAGAAAAGTCCGAGCCACATTTTTACCCAGCTTCATATCTGAGTATGCCTGTTAAGGTATTCAAGTTTTGCAAACTGGTTACAATAATGTTCTCATAGGCAGAATAACACAAAGAATAGTGGCTCCACATGTATCTTATAATTATATTTTTTTCTGAGGACAAAAAAGCTTAAATTCATTTAACATGCTGAGATACTGGTGGCAATCGTAAATGTTGCCACTGTCATGCAGTGGAGAAAATCTGTTTAGCTCTGACATTTAAAAGTGAAATCTCCTTAGGCTCAATTCTTTATATGTTGAAAGACTACATAAATCTATTGCTTTCCTCTGAGGCCCTGCCAATCTTACCATGCAGACTTCGCCTTTGCCTACAAATCTCTGCTCCGACGTGCTGCCATTAATTGCAATGAAAATAAATATATAAACAAAAGCCCAATTTTCACCCTTCCAGAACAAAAATAAATAGCTGGCTGATACCCAGCACAGACTAAAGAGCCAGAACAGCTCAGGCAATGCTTGGCTTCTAGCGAGCGTAAATCAACCATGTTTCTGTTAGCCATGAGGGGGAAAGTAATGCAGTTATTCGCAGCTAGGGCTTTATTTAAATTCATACAAATGCTACAACTACTCTGCAAGACTTCCTATATTCCACTTTCACCACGACCACATTATAGAACACATCTATTACCCAAAGCACTACACCATAATGTTGGGAGGTCGTTTACGATGCAGCTGCACAGATGCCAATCTACTGATGCTAAGAGGCAAGCCGAGAACCATTATGAGATAAAACAACACAAAATCTCTCTATCTTTCTCTTTTTCTCTCATGGTCAATAAGAGACAACATCATGGCAGAGAGGAAAAGCACTTTACAATTTATAGTAGATGAGAATAGAATAACATGCATTCTCTATAGTGTTTTTATAGCTAATCGTTTCACATGGTGGAAAGACCACTAGTATCTGTTGGAAAATCAATTTAAAAAATGTCTACAGTGACCGGGAACATAAAAGGATACCTGGTACTCAAGAAGTAATTGAGATGAAAAGAAGACTGGGGGGCGTGGGGGGGAGGGGGGAATCCAAACTGGAACAAAAAATGTGTAGAAGTCCTATGTGTTGAGTTTAAGGTTACACTACCCTGAGAAAGGACTGGGATGATGAATTGGGACAGACATCTAATGATTCACCTTTGGATGTCAGATGGTTGTTGATGTCCAGATATGACATGCCAGACTGCCAAAGTTATCTGATCGTTAATAAAACAAAAAAACGCTGAGAGAGAAAATGTTCTTTTAACCATTTTCCCCTCTTTTACTTCCGAAGGCAGTCAAAACCCTGTGTTCAGTCCAGTGTATATAGCCATCATTTACTATACATTATTACCTAATCTACATGTTTTACAGGCACGGTGGTGTAGTGGTTTGCACGACTGCCTCACAGCAAGACAATACTGGGTTCAAGTCCCGGGCTCAGCAAGAGTGTTTCACTGTGGAGTTTGCATGTTCTGCCTGTGCTTCTGTTGGTTTCCTCTGGGTACTCTTGTTTCCTCCCACAGTCCAAAGACATGCACATTAGGCTAATTGGCTGTTCCACATTGACCCTAGGTGTGAGTGTGAACGGTTGTGTGCTTGTTGGCCCTGTGTTTGTCTGGCAAGCTGTTCAGGGCATTCCCCATCCTTCGCCCAGTTTCGGCTGAGATAGGCTACATCCTCCCCTTGACCCTAATAGGAGAATGCAGTTTGGCAAATGAGTGAGTGAGTGAGTGATTGCCTGATGCGGGGCGGCACAGTGGCATAGTGGATAGCACGTCTGCCTCACGCAAAAAGGTCCAGGGTTCAAGTCCAAGGCAAGGGTGTTTCTTTGTGGAGTTTGCATGTTCTGCCTGTGCTTGCTTGGGTTTCCTCCAGGTACTCTGGTTTCCTCCCACAGTCCAAAGTCATGCACATTAGGCTGACTGGCTGTCAGCCAAATTGCCCCCAAGGTGTGAGTGTGAATTCTAGAGTGTGTGTTCTAGAGTTGGTTGAGATAGGTCAAGAGGACCCTAGTAGGATAAAGTGATTAAAAATGAATGAATGGATGGATGGATTACTTGGTGTTATTGGCCATTGGTTTCCACCCCATGTTTAGAAATCTGGAAATGCCAAAGCATGTGGAATATGTGCATACAATTTTGCACAGCCTCCTACGCAAAATGGGACAGTGAAGATTAACTGCTACTTCTATCTATGTTCCTCTCTGATTTACTATTCCACCACTGTGTTATTCATTATCATCTCAGTTCCAAATATAATATGACAATTTATCAGCTAAATAAAAAAAAAGGGGGAAACCAAGGTTGCTTATCCCCATGATTACCAAAGAGAGCTTGGCATCTGTTTTTGATTAACATTTTGACTCTGAGAGGTGACAGTTTCTTCATCTTCACCCTTGCTCGTTGTAGCCCAGACAGCTACTGCAGAGTAGCATCATTCTGGGCACCATCCTTCATCCAGTGGTCTGATGGGAACTCTCTCCAGGACTCCAATGCCTGTCTTCATAGCCCATCTGTCCAGGAACGCAACCTCTGCAGCCCTTCAAAAACAAGTGCTATTTTTGGGTGCCAGGAAAAAAGCACGCCATGACATCACATCATCTGGCCTGATGAGTTCATACATATATATATGAACCCAAGATAAAAGAAAGACTCATATTTGTATAATTTCCTGATCTGAAGGCTATGGCTTTAGTGTTATGCTGCCTGGCAACAGTATCAAAAACTATGCCAAAGCCTTCCCATAATCTCCATTATCCTTGGTGTTTTTTTTTTTACTGTGACCTCAGAAAAAGTTTTGTGCTTCCCCTTGATCAACAGAAACACCAGCAAACTGTGTTTGCGTGTGTATGCCCATTCTCAGCGGTGACAGAAATAGCCCAGGAGCCTGCCGTGTACAGATGGCCTCTCAGCTTGTGATGTCACATCATGCACATCCGTACCAGGGCTCGGGTGATGGACGGCCCAATGAGGAAGATGAGAAGACTTCATCAGCCTCACAGCTGCAAGCAAGACCCTATTGAGCTTGGACTGGCTGCTGGAAGTGGGCCATATGCAACCTGGGCCACAGCAATGGTGTAATAACGGTTGAGAAGTCACGAAGCTGTGGAAGTTTCCAAAATATTCACTGTCCCGGCAGGACATGAGGTGAGAGGTGTTGCATAATCACAGAACAGGATGGTTAGGCTTGTTGGCATGGGTCTAAAAAAGCACACAGTGGAGAGGAAGCTTGTGCGTCATCAAGCAGCCCTGGGAATCACCTTTAACAAACAGAGACCAGAGAAGGGCAAAGACCTTGTTTGTGACAGCTAGGGAAGGATATGATGGATGACAAAAGGTAGCATGTGTTTATAACAAAAGGATAAAGATCTGCATTGTGAGTATGGGGTTTTATTCATAGTACTTACCTGGAGAGGTACAACAAGGGATCATGTCTTTAATTGTTCATTTTTGCATTTAAAATTTTCTGTCACAAACATAAATTATAACTTTATATATA
>JBCNYH010000015.1:13229148-13247315 GCA_039654325.1 Tandanus tandanus
ACCACAGACAGTGAGAGACATGGCTGGCCTTTGATAACCCAGTTAGCTGCACTGGGGGACAGCAGTGACAACCTGGTAACAGTGGGCCTTGAACCCCGACCTTCGGATGAGTAATCCAGCACCCTACCACCGGGCCACCACTTCCGCCAGAGACAATTTTTAAAGTCTTAAAGTCCATGAATACACAGTGAAGAGCAAGTAAGTTGTCAATGAGTCTTCTGTGAGAGGATGCTTGTGTATATGGGTAAGTTAAAAAAAAAAAAAAAAAGGTCTGTGTATGTGTGTATGCAAGGCATGAGGGACGTGGACAGCTCGCTCTGCTATGAAGGATCCCATCGATCAGCGTGTCAGCGCTGAGGGAAAAGGTTAAGGCCCGTTTCGTGGCCTCGTTCCGCTCACCGACAACCCTGCTCTTATCAGGATGTGAAAGAGCAGCAAAGGGCAGGCCATTCCCAGGACAGCTGCTGACCTTCACTAATCACACACCTCACTCACTTTCTAGCCATAATTAACACCCAGCCAGAACAGATGGCTCTGTACTCAAACAAAGAACGTGCAAACGGCCAGAGAGAAGAACATCAAGGGGAGATGCTCCTTGCCGAGAGGTCTGACATCGCCCCTAACAGACATACACATTCAACTACAGAAAGATGCTGAGTCAAAGTTCCCACAGTGTTCATGTTATGAGAATGGAGCAAATAGCGAGTATTAATCACAGAATTTAACTTTTGGAATAGACTGTACATTCAGAACTTTTTTAATACCCTGCATAGATCAGGGGCAGATACTGTACTCTGAGTCAAAGTGATATACAGTACTGAGCAAAAGTCTTAGGCAACCTAATTTTTTATTAGTATAACGTTTGCTATAGATTTTTATTTTATGAGTTTTTCATTCTTAAGTCACTACAAAAACATTTTAGATTTCCAAATATTAGTTTTCCAGCACAAAAATAAATATTAATAAATGAATGTTTGAATTCCTATATAGAAAGCAGCATATCATGTAAGAGACCACTTTTCCAACAAAAACATAATAAAGGCTGTTGGGTTTTACATGAAATAAAGAAGCAAGCGTGACTGTCAAAATCTCCAGGAGAACCGTGGCTGGTTCTGCAAGACGCTGAAAACTACTAACAGCTAATACCTTTGAAAACTACACAAACTTTTCCTGAGATACTATATTCTTGAAGCAAAGGGTCATCACACTAAATATAAACTGTAATACAAATACTGTTTAATTTATAATTTTTTATATATATATATATTTTTATATTTTTTAAAAATTATATGTAAATATAAGGAATCTTTGCTCTACAGCATTTATTTGCATGTGCCTAAAATGTTTGCACAGTACTGTAAAAAACCCACATCATGCCTTTATTGAGACTTTTATTGTATGGAAATAGTGGTATGATGCCAAAATATATTAAATAACTACTTTCTTTGGCAATGGATATATGAGTCATGTTGATACATTAGGGATGTTGGGTAAATAGTGATCAGTACAATTGTGTGCATGAATAAATGTACAGAGGGGTCCAAAAGACTGAGACTGAGAAAAATCAGGATTAAAGTTTTTAGTGCCTCCAGACAAAAGTGATATACTCAAAGAAATTCACACAAAAAAAACATTTTGCAGCCATTTTCATAATTAAAACAAACAAGAGCACTCAGAATGTACAAAACCTATTCTAAACCCATCAATTCTCCATATGTACCAAAATGTCAAAAATTCCTGGATCTAGAATTTAATCTGGATCATTTCCAAAATCTAGTGGAGTCTTCCTTGTCCAACGCCCCCCTCTGTTAGAAATTTCATCAAAATCCGCACATTACTTTTTGCGTAACCCTGCTATCAAACACACACAAACCAAGGGTAAAGCCAAGTAGAGTGGCTCTCATAGAGTGCAAAGTACCTCTGCCATGCACAGATGGATTAGAATACCTGGGCAAGGTTTTAATGACATGTCTCCCCTAGTGGGTGTGTGAGGAACAACCTGTTCACATATTAATGACCGGGCATTTTCTTTTATGATTTTCTGGATTTGTTTATTTATGTTAAACATGATTCCATGCACAGATCACCTTCAATAATGGTTTGTTACTTGTACCAGAGCCTACTCTAGAAAAAGAAAAATCATCCAAATCTGTGCATAACTTTTTGAGCTATCTTGCACACAAACAAACTAACAGACCAACACAGGTGATAACATTACTTCTTGGCAGAGGAAATAACAAACAAACAAAAACAGATCAGCCACAAAAAAGTAAGTAAACCTTCAAGATGTTATTTCTGGTAAAGGGGGCAAAACAAGCTTCTGATGCCTAGGGTGCACTTACATTCTCTACAGAAGAATATAATATCTATTTATATTTTTGTTGTTGAATAAATAATGAAAAAAACAATTTTACTTGTGGTTTTTTTTCCAAGTACGAATTCCAGTTTTCTTCATGTGCAATCTCTTCTACCAAAGCATGTGCTCAGATGCAAAAAGAGAAGTTTTTTCCCCCCCCACACACACACACCAAGAAAACTCTAAAAGTCATGTAAATATTCCACTTTGTACTCAAGCCTTTTGTACCTCCCTGTATGTATGTGTTTGAGTGGGAGCTGTCACTTACAGGATCTTGGTTCATTTGGATGATGAGTTGTTTGACAGCATGCAGAGTGGGATGAGCCCACTGGGATGGGTCTTGCCAATGGCGGTTCAAGTCAAAACCCATCAGGGAGCACCTGCATGAAAAATCAAGTCAACAAGGTAAGTAAACAAACAACAAAACCACTGCAAACAAAGATCTGCACTGCCTGGCTGAGATCATCCACTCCACCCGCCCATCTAAGCACTATTTTCGAACATGGCAATGTATCTCAACCAAGAGGACCCGAAAGCGATACTCTGGCTGCAGCGCTCAGTACCCAGCTCATGTGAAGCAAGTGCAAGGTCATACAAAAATAACAGAGGGCATTTAAACACTAATACTTGTATTGTGTTCTCACCACAAACACAGTCATGACACCTAATAATGCACACAAAGACATTCATTTGAGCTCAATTCAGTTCTGTTCTATCTAGGTAGAGATTTTTAACAATAGATACTGTCACAAAAGCAGCATTACAGAAATCAAGATGTAGATTTGGATCCCTAATAAGCTGGTCAGAGGACACAGTGGCAAGAAAATTCTTCCTGTGAGAGAGAACCTTGAGAGAAACCTCCCTCTTCTAGGAAACAGCAGATTGTGGAATTATAAATCATTACGGTATACAGCTGTGTAACAAAGAGGTGCATTTGTTTACATGAAAAGATAATCACACACCTAGAAAAGAACACGTCTTGATAGACATGAACACATTTACACAGTCAAGAGATTTTTGCGTCAATGTTTTGGGAGTTTATGGAAGAGCGACATCTTCCAGGTTGCAACTGAGTGAAGGAAGTAGTTCAATGTGCTCCTCTATGGTATTACAGTTACATACTTTTAGACCCTGGCAAGTCACCATGCATCACTGTAACTTAATGCATTCAGCTACAAGACGAGGTGAAGAGGGGCATAATTTTTAGACTGCGTTTGATTAGAAAGCAGATGCCCTGCCACCTTTTAGGTCATGATAGGTGTATGAGGGTGGGCTAGAAAGTTCATAGACTGACCATGACGCAGTAATCGAATTTGACCAGATGTGGTTTATTCTTCAACATTTTCTCCCATGCAGTCTACACACTTCTTCCGTTGGTGTTGCAGTGCTTGGTTCCCCTTGGTATAGGAGCTCTTAAGTTTCATTGTTCTGGCATTACTCTATCTTAGTCAGCCTATGAACTTTTTTTTACGTATTAAAAGTGGAAGTTGGCCAGTATAGATATACTCAGAGTTGCAAGCTGTCACATGATGAGTAAATGGATGCCAAAAGAGACAAGGCACAGTCTGATTATTCTAATATTATACAGTGTAAATCTGCAAGACTGGGCAAGACAAGGAAAGGCAAGATGGTTGCTGATTTGCAGAAACAAAAAGACAAGCTTGATGGTGATTATTTACTGACTGAGGAAATCCCCAGGATAATTAGAAGCTGTATCTTTCTGTGCTTGCGTTCCTTCATCCAGGCTGGCAGATCAGTACTGAGAACGATACAATTTAAACACTGGAAAATAATACCAGGATAAGATTTACTCAAACATGATAACAATTTTCACTCATAAAATCTTATGACTTCTTTAAACTACATATATTTCTAATTGAGGATTGCATAACAATATGTACATTCATTCAGTCATTTATTTTCTAAGCCGCTTAATCCTAATAAGGGTCACGGGGAGGCAGGCGCCTATCTCAAACGACTCTGGGTGAGGGCGGGGTACACCCTGGACAGCTTGCCAGACCATCACATGGCCAAAACACACACAACCATTCGCAATACACATTCATACTCAGGGGTGATTTGGAGCAGCTAATTAGCATAATGTGCATGTTTATGGACCGTCGGAGGAAACCCACGCAACCAAAGGAAGAACATGCAAACTCCACACAGAACCGCCCGAGCCCAGGAATTGAACTCAGTCCTTCTTGCTGTGAGGCGGACCTGCTAACCACTGCGCCACCGTGCCGCCACAACATGTACATTTAATTTTTTTTCATGAGAACATTTCAAGACTGTAAAAAACTACACAAAATCTTAATGTTATTTCTGGACCCCATTTTGCTACCATTTGTTTTCCAAATCATTTCATTACAACATAGTGTTCATTACAACTTAATGTAGCCCTGCGATGGTCTGGCGAGCTGTTCAGGGTGCTCCCCACTCCAGCCTCCCTCTGACTCTAATAAAGGATAAAGCAGTTTGGAAAATGAAATGAAATGAAAGACAATTGGATAACACGGTGGTGTAGTGATTAGCACGTCCGCCTCACAGCAAGAAGGTCCTGGGTTCAATTCCGGGCTTGGGCGTTTCTGTGTATAGCTTGCATGTTCTCCCTGTGGTTGCGTGGGTTTCCTTTGGGTACTCTGGTTTCATCCTACAGTCCAAATACATGCACATACGGCTAATTGGCTGTTCTAAATTGTCTCTAGGTATGAGAGTAAATGGTTGAGTGTGTTGGCCCTACAGTGTTCTGGCAAACTGCTCAGGGTGTACCCTGCCTTCACTCAGTGTCAGCTGTGAAAGGCTCCAGCCTCCCTGTGACCCCAGTAATATTAAGAGGCTCAACATATGAGTGAGAGTGAGGGTATATAAGTGGTTGGGATAGGCGGTTTGGCAGATAAGTGAGTGGGTGAATGATGAAAAACAACTTATTGGCGTCGAACACTTTAAATGGTCCCAACCAGAAGCAGAACTCAAATGGATATAAACTATTTTATCAGCCTTCATAAAGACTGAACTTGGACTCAGAATGATTACTCAACTAGCTGAGGTGTGCACAACCAGCCCACAGACCTGACTGGGAAACACACCAAGGGAAACCCAAGACAACTTTATAGAAACACTTGATCTTTTGAAACATTTGAGAATATGATAGCCTTTGGCTTTAAAGTCAACACAAAAGATTTATTGAAAGCAATTCGTATATAATGTTCAAATTTAATCAGTACTCTAACCACAGATGCAATAACTATTTTCTCACATGAGTCTGCATTCCTCCTTTAAAAAAATTCTGAGCATTTGCAGAATAATAGTAAATTTGCCCACTAAGAAAGTAAAACATTAACTTACATGAATTTATTTATTAGGCATGGGATGGGGAGAGCTTGGCATGGTTAGCACTGTTGCTTCACAGTAAAAAGGTTCAGAGTTTAAATCTCTGCCTTTCTGTGTGGTGTTTGCATGTATTCCGCATGTCTGTGTGGGTTTCCTCCATGTGCTCCAGTTTCCTTATACAGTTTAAAGACAGGACAACTGGTCACTCTAAATTTCCCATAGGTGTGATTGTTACTATGAATGGTTGTTTGTGTCTAGCCATGCAACAGGCTGGCAACCTGCTCAGGGTGTACCCCGCCTCTCACCTGAAGTCAGCTGTAATTGCCTCCAGCTACCCCTGCCACCCTGATGGATAAGTGGTACAGGATGGATGAATAAGTGGTACATGGATGGATGGATTTAAGTACAGCACTTATTAGATAATTCAAATTGTTTTTGTGTGTAAAATCACAAATGTTTTGGTTTGTATGTACCAAACCACTCCATCATTTTTGCACAGGAAAGAAAAGGTAGAGCTGAGCATCACTGGCATAGCAGGGATGAAGAATGGGCGATGGCACCCGACAAGGTGTACAGTAAGAAGAGCCAAGCACTAGTCCTTGAGGTATACCAGGACAAAAGGGATATGCTGCAATAACCAATGTGCTGAACTCATATGTACAGAAAGATTTTCTTATATAGTATTTGTTAAGAATTTGCTTGGCCCTATGCTGCCCAATAGGTATGTATAGAACTATGGTAATGGATGACTTATCTGCTTCTTCAGAAGTTGTAGACAGATAAATTGACAGAGAGACAGATGTTCCAGTGAAGGATTTAGCGGGTGCTATTGAGCGGATGTAGAGGATCCATGACTTTGAGCGGTAGCCGGAGTCAATGCCCCAGCCTGCACAGCATCACTAATCCCCTAGTCAGCAAGGATTGATCCTGTTTTCCTCTCTGCATCTGATCTCTCTCTCTCTCTCTCTTTCTTTCTCTCCTGCCAGATGCAGCCATACTGCTGAGGCAGCAAAGGCATGATGGAGTGTGAGAATATATGCAAAAGAGAGAGGGAGTCACCTGTCACTCATCCTGCACCATTACTTCCCTCATCGACTCTTATTCATTTATACCGCGTTTAAGCCCCGCTTGACCCTCCCCATCACCACCTTAGCACCACCACCTTGCCTCTCTCGCTGTGCTGTGCAATGTTGCCTGGCTGACACCAGATGGCAGCCAGGGATGTCCCTTTTTTTTTTTTAGGTCTGTGGGAGTACATAGAAGGATATTGGTATTCAGTGAAGCCACCGACATTAAGTAAAAGGCAATTATTGAATGGAGAGTAAAGCGGATGCTCGCAGTGACCAAGTGACTGCAGCCCAGCATAATGTTGGGTGTGTTCTTCCAGAGCTCACAGAAGTGTCCTGATACAGACTTCTGGTCTAAATTTGGATTATCTTTTTTAAATAACTGTCAATTCTAAGGATGTCGGCAGCATGCTCATGCAGCACAGGATGCTTCACTAGCTTTGGTGTGCTAATGATGGACGATGATGGCTCTGCCTGCTTGGTCCCTTATCATAAAAAATCTCAGGGCTTGTCAAAGGAAATCTGTTCTTAGATTATTGTAAACAGCACTTCCTGGAGTGTAACCTGATCCTACATGCATCCACACAGTCCAGGGTGCTGCATGAATCATACGGAACTTAACTTACACATTTCCTTGAATGCAAGAGTAGTGAAGAAAAGTGCCAGTTCTATAAACAAATATATCTCAGTTATTTCTCTCCATCTCCCACCACACACACAATCTAGCAGCATTAGACTGCTTCCTGCTCCATACACCCTGAAGCTTACACTTCAGGACCACTGTACTGTAGCACCAACACTTTCCAGCCCTTAATCCATCACAGAGATCATCATGGTTGATTGAGCAGAGCCTTTCTTCTTAGCACATAGTGATAAACATGAGTCCTGCATTCAGTACTGTTCTAAAATGCAGCATGCAGATAGCACACACTGTACTGATGTTTCTGGACGTGGAGTTAGAATATAATATATAAGAACATAAATAAGAAAGTTCAGGAGTGTATCATGATCTGCATCATGTGTAGTGTGAATGCGGTTAGATATCCTCACCTGTAGTTGCCCAGGTACACACCATCAGGGTTGAGCATGGGTACAATTTTAAAGACCACATGATCACGCAGGACTTGTGCCACAGGGTGCTGGCTCACCAGGAAATCGATAACACCTAAACAGACAAACAATTCTGAGTGATCATGGGTAACGAATATGAAAAAATGTTATAGAAATAAAATGTAAGGAAGACATGTATTAAAGTAGACAGATCTACTGCGGTGGCGCAGTGCTTAGCACATCAGGGTCACAGCAAGAAGGCCTGGATTCAATTCCAGGGCTTGGGGAGTTTCTGTGTGGAGTTTGCATGTTCTCCCTGTGCTTGCGTGGGTTTCCACCGGGTACTCCGGTTTCCCGCCCACAGTCCAAAAACTTAGGCTGCTGCCCCCGCGACCCGACCCCGGAAGAAGCGGAAGAAGATGAATGAATGAATGAATATACATATATATAGTGTATTACCTTCTAAAAATCAGACATAAAATGTTCTGTATAAATGCTGTATATCTTCACACATACACACAGTTCAACTTTCAGAGATATTCATGCCAGCAGGGAAAACGTTTGGTGAAACACAAGAAGGGAGAGAGAATTGAGTTTATGATCAGGCAAAGAGTTACCAAAGAGGAAGGGCAGTGCTGGGTGGTGATAGTGATGGGGTCAGTGGTGGCAGTCAGTTGTGTTTTTGTTTGGTCTGCACTGAGTGGCAATAATTGACAGGTAAATAAGCGACTGATAAAGAGAGAGGGATAGTTAGAGAGAAAGCGAGAGGGAGAAGGAGGGAGGGAAAGAGCAATGACCCCATGCATCTCCTCTTCTCCATGCCCATTCTGTCCTGCTCATTACCGCTAATGGAGGCATAACAAGCTCTTTAATTGAGTCAATGTGGCACGGAGGAGAGAGTCAGAGAGAGAGAGTGAAAGAGAGAGAGATGCAGAGGCCACACCAGTGCTCTGTCTAATTGCTCGGACTTCCTGGATTTATTCATGCACATCTGTGTGGCAAAGTGTTTTTGTGTGTGAGTGTGTGTGTGTGTCTGAAAGTCACATTGAGGTGGCAAGGCAGGTGATTTGAAAGCATTATCGTGACCAGACTACTGTTATCCGTGTCAGCCCTCTCCTAAATTACTATAGCGCTTAGCTTCCTAATTACCCACACAGAAAGCTCCGTAGCAAGAGATGTTCAGGACTTTAAAACTTGTCTCTTTTTGTATTTATGAGAACACTGTTTAACTGGGTGTAATTACAGAACTGTACAACAAGAGTAGGTTAGAAAGTCTGCATTGTGAAAAACTGCAGCCATTAGGTGTGTCGTGGATTTGTGATTGATGGTGTGTGTTGAGTGACGTAGTGACTGAGTGGGAAAGCTTGACAGTGTGTGTGAGGGAAAGGGTGACCAAATGCTCCCAAAAGAATAAAAAATATTAGGCATTTTTGACATTTGCTGGTGCCAATGGGAAACTTTTACTTAATTTTAACAGACAAACAAACAAAAAAATAAATAAAGTAAAATAAAAGTGCCATAGGGTTTCCTTTTACTAATTAAGGTTAAGACTGGATTTAGGTGAACTGTATGTGTAACATTAATTAGCTTCATTAATGATTATCTCAGTGGAAGGTCCTCACAAGGATATAGTACAAACACGTATATGTGTGTGTGAAATAACATAAGATTCATATACAAAGATTTAAGTGACCGTTAAAGGTCCCTCTGTCTCAGATTTTCCCTGAACTTTCTTTGCATTTCCTCGTCGAAACCTCACAGTACTGACCCTCACGAGATCCAGACTTATAGATTAAAGAGCCCAGTTTCATAGAAGAAAATGATAGCCAGCTAGTTAGGTGTGTGTGTGTGTGTAGGTCAGGACAAGGGTCTTACCCTGGCAGATGAAAGAAGCAGGTGATTCTCCTGGGTGAACACGTGCTGTAAGGAAGACCACACGTTTCTCTCGCTCTGGACTCAGGTTAGCTGAAGCACGCACACATGCACGCACACACACACGCACACACACACACACAGTGTAGTTTCAGAAGGTATGTGTGTAGTAAGAAGTCATATGTCTGTCCCTTAAGGCAGAATATAGCATCCCGCAGTCATGAAGCAAGAAAGTTAGTATGCCTGGATCACTCTGATACAAAAAAGTCAAAACAAAAACTGAATAAACATTTCATTCATTTTTATTCAAGATTTTATCCACATTCGATTCGGATATTCAGATTATTCATAATAACAAGCAGTCATCCTTGGAGGGCGGCACGAAGGCATAGTGGTTAGCACGTCAACCTCACAGCAAGAAGGTCCTGTGTTCTATTCCATGGCTTGGTTGTGTCTGTGTGGAGTTTGTATGTCCTCCACATGCTTGCGTCTGTTTTCTCTGAGTACGCCAGTTTCTGCCCATAGTTCAAAGAAATGCACATTAGACTAACTGGTTGTTCAGAATTGCCCCTAAGTGTGAGTGTGAATGGTTGTGTGTATGTTGGCCCTGCGATGGTCTGGTGAGCTGTTCAGGGTGTATCCTGCTGTCGCTCAGTGTCCTAGTATTCCCCGCAACCCTAGTAGGATTAAGCAGTTCGCCAGTGAGTCAGTGATGAGTCAGCGTTTGATATTTAGGTATATAACATTTTTAAACATCCAGTTGCAGAACATTCCTTAATGGGTTTGATTAGCACACATAATGACTAAATGGTGACAACTGTTCCCTTTTTTATGCATAAAGATAAAAGGTTAAGACCAGCAGGACGGACTCTATGAAAATGAAGTGTGTGCATGTGACACTAAATTTTTATTCCCTCTGTTTTTTTATGATTGTACTTTACCCAGAATATGTTATAACAAATTAACTGCCAGAATAAAGTACAGATACTGAAAATAATCAATGAATGTGATAAAGACTGTCCTGTGTAAGCAACCTGAATATTCCCATGTTAACAAACCTGGCCATTTATTGTCCCCCAAGCTTCACGTCAAACAGTCTGTATTAAAGTAAAAACCGTCTGTGCCCATGTATATAATTTTTTTGCCCCAAAGCATACATCTACTCTCAACTGATAATAGACATCTATTTTTAATGTAAAGTCTGGAAAATAATGTTATACTTATTTTTCCATGCCTCTTAAAAACATTTTTTCCCCCAAACATCTTAAAACACACACACACACACACACACACACACACACAAACAAAAAAACCCAGATGGGGTTGTATAAACCAAAACAGGTTCTGCTACAAAAGCCGAGTTATTTTATGTTTAGAAACCCGAAGACGCAGAATCACAGTCATTTCTTTCATTTATAGATGAAAGTGCATCAGGAATAGAGTTTATACTGGCTAACTTACTGTTTCTATGAAGGCAATGAATTTGATAAGTCTCCCATTTGATTAGTTTTGATTGATTTCTTGTGGGATGTCCCTTGTAATGTTCAGACAACTTATCAGTACACACACACTGACTGGACTCGTTATCACTCTGTAAATGTGTACAGCCAGTGTGTCACATGACATGCACAGTTAGTGACATCAGCTACCTTGTTTTTTTTTCCTCCCTGGGACATCCTACCCTAGAGCTTTAAGCACTGCTTCCAGTTTTAAATTAATTTGTTCAAATATAGACGGTTTTTATTTATTAAGATAAAAATAATTCAGTCCATTGGATAGGTAAAATAATAGGATGATATAAAAAAAGAGTTTATCCAAAAACGGCATATATAAATGGTTATAAGGACAAAAATACTATTGTGATAACAGAATTTGAAAGTGGACTAGAACGGAGCACTGCAGTGACAAATTTCGAATGTTTTCACCAAGTTGCACTCTTTCATCACTGAAGGTACAAATACTTTTGAACATGAAAATACCAACTGAGAGCAAAGGGTGGAAAATTGCTTATACCCAACCAAATCCATAATACACTGATATTATATAACTCAAGATGTGTTAGAAACTTAATTTTGTGCACTAAAGATGTGGCGCACAGAGCTGTGTTTGAAATGATTTGACAGAGATCGAAATAGACAAGAAGAAAGAGAATGCATGGTGATCCGGTGTCCCTGTCAGGCCAAGGACAAGACTCTTCTGTGATGGATCAAATTAAATTACTGCTTGCCCTCGCCCTCTGGATGTAATAATAGGCCAGAGATTTTTTCCCTCTGATATGCTGTTCATGCTGTTTTGTATCCCTATCCTAACCTGCTTTCTGTATGAATTTTAATGCATAAAATGAACCAGGTACCTCTGCAAAAGGGACTTGGTGTACGCCCGACATGGAATGTTATTCAGCCTAATAAAGCAGAAGGGAGCAGATGCTCAACAAAACAGCCTTTCTTAAAATGCTGATATGCTTCCACCCGTGGTGAGGTGAGCTCATTTTTTCTACCTGGTGCTTCCTGATTTCATTGTTACAAACCCATGAATTCATGCACCAGTCACAATCATTTGCTTATCAGCTATAGGACGGGTTGGGAAAGCACAAAACCTCAAAAAAAAAAAAAATTCCCTCGCTTTCAATGCAAACGGGAGAATGCAATAATGACCAGTGGCAAATAACACAATAGTTACACTCACACTCACACTTCTGTACACCCACACACCCACACACCCACACACAAGGAGCTGCACAGGAAAGCTTTATCATATCGGCAGACATGCTAAACTACATCCAGAGCTCTGTGCCTCCTATTCAGTGCAGATGATTACATCCGAGGCAGGAATAATATTCTAGTCTGTGGCATGTGCTGCACAACTCTAGAAAGGAGGCACGGCGCGTGTGGATATGTGTGTAGATGTGTCTCGGGTGAGCATGTAGAATGGGATAGAAAGTTCCACGAACATTTCCATACATTCACAAACTCTGATGCTTGTTCAAAACACACATGTGCGCTTCTATATACACGCTCACAGGATGTTGTGACTGACGCCATGGCAGTGTTTGCGGTCAACCTGAGTATGAATGAAACAAAAATACCAATATGCATTATTCAACAGGCTTCCTGAATAATGTGAACATATATCAGGAAGCACAAAAACAAGTGTGGCCTAATGCATTATGCTAGCAGTATTTGGGGGATGGAACTGGCACCCTCAAGGGCTGAGGATCTGATCTCACATGAGCTATGGGATAATTATTGTCATCGCTGTCACTATTGCACTATGTCACACTACTGTGTTACTGAGTATGAGCCAAACTAAGGTTAATCGATGATAATATGTTATTTAAGCACACACACACACACACACACACACACACACACTGGTCATTAATATATCATGTCCACTGTATTGTTTTGGCAGCCCTTCCTCTTCTTCATGTCCTAAATGACTTCAGTGATTATGCAGCTCATTGCTATGTACATAAGCTTAATATCTTATTGATCCCAGCCAAGTGTGTGCTCAGCAGTAGCAAACCCTATTTAGTAACACACACGCCCCAGCTCTGCTTTCTCGGCAGCCAGCAAAAAAAAAAGAAAAAAAGAAAAAAAGAAAAACATGGGAGTGCGTCATTGATACCAGAGCCGTAAATATAAACCATTATTCCTTTTTTAAAGGAAAATGAAAGCAGAGCCCTCTTCTCCCTCGCTCTCTGCCCTTCACTGAGATGAATGGCTTTGCCATTCAGGAGTCTCGGCGGAGAGGCCTAGCCCATTTGCCACGAACGCAAGAGCTTTTTTTTCTGCCCAGGTCCTACCACTCACTTGCCTGTGAAATTCCATCAGTTCTAAATTACACCTTGGCCCTGGCCCACCGGGACATGCCAACAGCGGATGTAAAACAACGAAATGATAGCTGTGAAGGCGCTGGAGGCAAGCACTACGGACTTAAACTCAAACAAAGCAGTGATAGAGTCAGGCTTGCATTGTGTGTGTGTGTGTGTGTGTGTGTGTGTGTGTGTGTGTGAGAATGTGTGTAAGGACTATAAAATGAACAGATTTCAAAATTTTGCCTTGAGCTCCCTCATACTATTCCTACTAGATCTGCTGTAATGGGCATAGTATGGGCAAGTATAGTGATCTGTAATTTCTCTTCTAATGCTGCTTAGGATGCCGGGTCTGTCTGATTCGACTTCTCAATCGACAGCTGATGGTCAGGACGTACCTCGGCCTCACCTAACTGAACTGGCAACGTGTGGCCTGCAGGTGGGGCTGGATATCAGCAGGGGGCCCTAGCACCACACGCATCTCACCGTTTACCTCCTTCTGCCTGGTTAAGGGGAAGAAAGAGCTCTTATAAAACAAGACAAATGTGCTTCGGCCGCCAGCTGAGCTTTTTTTTTTCCCTTCTCTTTTTTCTTTTTTTGCTGCTTCAGTGGTTTTGTTACACTCTGTTTTTGCTTTAGCATCCGACAGGCAACGTGATGCCTTAATGTATAGATGCTTCCCCACTCCTTTTCGTCCTCTATCCTTCTCTTCCCCTGCAAGGATCTCAAGGACCTCAGCTAAAATAAAATGACTTAAAGCTGAAAATGGTGTGGTTTGAGTTATGAAGTGCTACCCAGATGCAGTGATATGCTGTACCATGTGGAAGACACATACTCCCAATTAGGCCATTAAACAGCGGGCATGAGCCGATTCCTCTGAAGGGACTCTTAACTGCCTTCGTTCCATATATCGCCCTCTTTATTGGTGCTAAAGGAGTGATGAGCCTAGAAATCCTTGCTAGCAGATTACTCTGTAGAGAGGCTAGTGCAGGGCCAAATCATAGGAGACGTCAACAATCCAGTTACTCCTGCTCAGACACGGAGTTCCTGTTCCCATTAGGAAAAAAATTAAAGAGCGATAGGGAGACATGAAGCGAGAGAGAGAGAGAGAGAGAGAGAAAGAGAGAGAGAAAGAGAGAGAGCGAGACAGAGAGAGGGAGGGAGATTCGGTGAAGATTCATGTCCACACCCTTGGCAAAGACAGCCAGCTCAGCACATTTCTCAACGGAGAGTGCTACAGTCCCTACATTACCTCCTGCTGCCTTGTAATAAAAAATTCAAGACGTCATATTATGATCTGCACTGATAAATATGTAAATTGCATCAAAAGAGGAGAAGTCTTTGACAAACAGTAGAAATCTAATGAATTCTGAAGGTTACCCAGATTGTGCAGCTCAGCTTTCCTTTAGTGGCCATCTTGCCACTTTTAATTCAGGCTGATAAGACATGAAAAGGTGTCTGATGTAATGCTGCTACTGAGATATGACAGGGAAGACTCTAACATGCCAAATTCAGCAAAAAGCACCACCTTTCCTCCATTAGTCCCAGCTTTTAAAGGGTTGATTAGGTCAGCTAACCTGAAACCGCTTTTTAATGAGCCAGGCTGTGATGATTAATGATAACTGTCAAGTAAAATTTATGAAGTTCAATCATCTCTGTCTTTGTTACCTCAAATATTGATCTTTAGCATCTAAATGCCTATAGCACTGTGTGGTACATATTTTATGTGGAGTTCCGTACAGAAATCGAAGTTCTGATCAGATGTTGTTATGGTAGATAATGCATTATGTGATGACAGAGTTTATAATGGTCCATGATACAATTATTCAATCAGTACAGGCATAAACACATTAAATTTTAGCGTAGATTATTCTAAATAGCAGATAAACCACTCCATAGGTGTGCATAAGTGTGTGAATCATTGTGTGAATGAGTGTACGGTGCCTTGCAATGGACTGAAGTCTCATCCTGAGGGTATTCCTGCCTCATGCTTACCCTGGGTTTATGTGATCGCGACGATTTGAGAGAATCGTGAGCAGCGTGGGGGTTGCGGGATCGAATCGTGATGATTTTGAGGGAACCTGGTGGATTCGTGATGATCGTTCTGATTGTGGCAAAATTTTTGACTGTCAAAAATTTTGCCACGATTATTACAATTTGACGCCAATTGTGATAGAACGTTAACAGACCTTAACAGAGCGTAACAGACCTAGATGCGCCATCATAGGGGATCTTGATGAACTTGGAAACATGATTCCTTCAAGTTTCATCTCTTGGATGCACCCCTACTATTTATACCCCAGTCATGCTCCAAGCATGCTCATAAATCATGGAGCTCCACGCTTTTTTCAATCGCCGGCATCATGGACACTGTGCCCCAGTGTAAACCCAGGGTAAGTGTCACCGGGACAGGCTAAAAATCCACTGTGACCCCAACCACAATAAAACTGTTATTGAAGAGCAAAGTAGGAATGAATATTCTCTCACAGGTGTCATCTCTCATAAAAAATGATTTTATGTCAATGTAAGTGGGTTGGTGTTCTTGGTATATCAGAGTCGCAATAATTGTATCTCAAACAATAAAACCAAATTCAATTGAATTTATGGTCAGAGAAAGTGTGCATAACTTTGTTCTAATTGTGTTTCGACAATATCTTAGATTTCAAATACTCACTCAGTCACTCACTTGCCAAACCACTTAATCCTACTACGGTGGTGGGGCGACACTGGGCAAAGGCATGGTACCTACCGGACAGCTCGCCAGTCCATCACAGGGACAACACACACATACAACCATTCACTCCCACTCACACATAAGGGCAATTACAAACAGCTATTTAGCCTAATGTGCGTGTCTTTGGAAAGTGTGATGAAACCGGAGTACCCAGAAGAAACCCACGCAAGCACGGGGAGAACATGCAACTCCCACACAGAATCACCTAAGCTGGGGACTCAAACCCAGGACTTTCTTGCTGTGAGGCTGGTGTGCTAACTTAGATTTTAATTGAAAATTGTCAGTTGTCTAAAAATAATAATTAACATTCCCATAAATGTTCATAAACATTGTTATAAGCATTAAAGAAAGAGTCTTTGATTTTGGAGAAAGACCGAAAATCCCATCAGTGCTCCTTCAGTAGCTTTGCCAGCAAATTCATAAGGCAACAAGTATAACTACAACATCCCCATCTGCCCTCCAGCCAATCAGTAACAGGGTGTGTTTGTGCTGGGCATGAGTTGTTAATTGACTGTTGTGTGGCTGATTTCAAGCCACGTTTTTCCTTTTCTCAGCCGACACACAGGGCAGACACATAGCAGACCATGAGGAGATATTTGATCAATTTAACAAAAAAGTATATTGTATTGCAGTTGATGACTGCACCCTTAAGCAAGAAACATATGTTACTACAGGACCAGATAAAATATGTGTACATTTATAATTACCATCATATTAGTGTTATAGAGAGGGTTTTATGCTAGTATTTTTACATTTTTAAAAACATCACATCTTTTGTTTAATGTGTATGTTAAAACAAAAGATCATTACCCAATATCAAAGTATCTATTGGTCTATGTGCAAGGTCGATATTTGTTGGAAACAGATAAGGTGCATTGAATGCAAAGTTATCAGTTGTAGTTTCAAAGGCTTTCTGAAGATCTGAGATTGCCTGAGCTGAAGACCACTTTGAGTCTGAGTCATCAGCATATACAGCACTACAAAAAAAAAAAAAAAACAACCTGACTTAACAGAATACACAGTTTTCATATTATCTTGTAACTTATTTACTTACAAAAACTCAGTGGTACATCTGCCCAGGATTGACCATAACTAAATCACTGCTAGAGTATATAGATCCCATGAGAAAAGCACTGGACAAATGATGGTATCCACTGGAGAGTGGCAAGATGAATATCACTGCTTACATAAAGTGTCATCTAACAAATTAAAAAACAAACAACAAATAAAAAACAATGTAATTAACCCAAACCTTCTGGGATAAAGTTCAAAAGCAAAACTTTTTGGAAGCCATGGTTCCCTTTAAAGGGAAGTGACTTTTCTGAGTGACTTTGACAAGAGCCGCATAAACGACTGGGTTTATTATAACATGGGTGCCCAAGGCTCATTGATGCTCATGGGTAGTGAAGGCTAGTACATCTGGTCTGATGACATATAAGAGCTACTGTAGCACAAACTGCTTATGCAGTTAATACTGGTTATGAGAGAAATGTTTCAGAACACAGTGCATTGCAGCTTCTGCATATGGGGCTGCCTATAGCTGAGAGCAATCAGGATTCAAATATTCTGGTGTCTTTTATGGAGTAAATGTCATGCTGCCTGATATACACCACCCAAAATAAAGTGCTAGCTACACCAACATCTGTACACACTGATGTAGGGCTTCAATAGCATACAGCCTTATGAACAGCCATAAATTAAAATGTTACCATGTAGTTTGCTCCTGTGGCTAACTGAAATAAATAAAAGGAAAAGATGGATCTATAAGACACCATCGCCCCTTTTTATCTTATTTTCTTCCTTCATCCCGGCTCAGTGTGATATGAAAGAGTCTTTTGACCAGGCTATCTTTCATCTTGTAGCAACTTAGCATTAGTTCACTGTATCAGGTCATACCTGGTAATGTGGAGCAGCTGTAATTGTCACTCGTATTCACTATAT
>JBCNYH010000015.1:13247415-13270202 GCA_039654325.1 Tandanus tandanus
ATATATATATTCCCTATACCAAACTTATACATATTATACTGATTATTAAGCTTGAAAGGCAGTCGACTTCGATTATTCTCTGCCAGTTTCTTAAGGGCACACAATGAGCTCTAAAAACAACAGGGTTTATAGTTCTTCCAGACCCTTTCTGCTCATGAAAAGGTCGAGGCAAGATGAGGGCATACAGCACAGCTTTCACTCTCTGTTCTAGGGCAAGAGTGCCAGCACAACTCTATATGTCAAAGAGCACCTTCAACTCCTGAGTGCTGAGCTCCATTAACCCTCGCAGTATTCCACAATCTGCAGTCTGTCTCTATTCAAATAGCACTGATCAGATAAAGCTGCCCTCCCTAAACCTTTGTACAGGTTTCCTTTCTCTTCCATTAGGTGACTCTCCTTGCAGCTGACCCTTAGATAAGAGGATAAAAGACTGATGCAAACGTCACAAAGGACAGAGGTGTGTGAGCAAGGTGACACCCAGAGAGAGAGAGAGGGGGAATAAGAAAACTAGAAAAAACTGAAAAATGTCCACCTAGGTCAAGCATGTCGGATAAAAAGAACCCTTTCTCTCCTGATAGATGAGAGGTGGATGGAGTGGGCAATCAGCATCGTGGATGTTAGGGTGCTGGGCTGTTTGATGCGTGAGGTGACCAGAATAGAGGATTACAATGCCACATTGTGACAATCTAAAGAGAGGCAATAAAAGTGAGAGTGAACAAGAGTCAGACACTGAAGACCCTCCAGACCACAGCATGTAAATATATCCCTGAACACTCTTAAGCCCTGAAGACAGCACGGGGATAAAAGCGCTGAGCGCAGGGTGATTAGAGATCGATTTGCTGCAATCAAAACCTCTCTCTCTCTCTGTCTCCCCCATTCAACTGTCACTTCCTGCGCTGTTCACCACTTCAATTGTCACTGTCGTTCTTGAAGTGGAGAAATCTCTATTTCAGAAATCCAGGATGGGCTGAGGTGGGGTGGGGGTCGGAGTGAACTCCTAATGATTTTTCTTAATATAAGAGGTCAATTTGAAATGAAGCCTCATAGCTCGATTGAAAGTAGACATCACTGAATGTGCTTTAATGCCATTTGTGGTGATTTATTTGGACACTGAGTGACAGTTTTGGCAGCTGATTCTGACAAAACATCATCCCTCTGCAATCAACTGACGAACTCAATATTATCTTCTGATTTCTTTTTTTCTTGTTTCTGTCGCTTTCTTTTAAGATTGTTTTCAAAATTAAAGGGGAATAAACACAACAAAGACCTGCCCCTTGAAACTAAGTAAAGCAACAAGAAAGTGAGAGAGACAGAGAGAGAGAGAGAGAGAGAGAGAGAGAGAGAGAGAGAGAGAGAGAGAGTGTGTGTCAGAGTTGGAGCTTTTTTGTCTTTTGCAAATCCAGGAGAAGAGTCTGCTTTGCTTTTGATTTCGTTGGTCATAGCTCAGACTTCTCCCTCCTACGTCTTTTAAAAAAATGTACAGAACAGAGAGCAGACAGAAAAGGAGGCCCATCTGGACACTACGTGATACCGAATAATGCACTGTTTTTGAAGAATGAAGACTGAACTTTGTCTTTCTTGCTTGAAAGGACATCTTACAAATAAGAGGAAAGTAAAATGGAGACATTTCCCTGGGATATACCCCCTACTATGCCTCTACATCTAGAAAAATCGGGGGGAAAGAAGGGTTTGCACGTGTATTGTGAAGAGGAAACATGCGAAAGAGATAACGCAAAACCGCATGTGCACAAACCCACACGTGTCAAACTACAGAAGAAAGATGTGAAAAAAAGGGATATGCATGTATAATCCTCATACATTTACTCCTTTAATATCTTCAGCCTTGATTTTTTTTCCCCTCTATGTTTAAATTTCCACTCAGAATGAAGCAGACAGCAATTTTATAGATGTTGTCTGAGTCCCAAGAAGCTCGGACTATAAACGCAATTGAGAGAAAGACAGCCTTTTTAATATAGGTTATTAGTTTCTCTCCCTCCCCACAGAGTTATAAATAATTTCTGAAAGCAACAAAAGTCCAGACGGGGAACCTCTCACTGCACCCAACATTATTACGCTGTTACAGCTCCCAGGTTTAATTTCTTTCATCCCTTTTTTCTTCCTCCCTTTCCCCGCTTTCACTCCCTCGATCACTCCTTTTTCTTACCAGATGCAGTAAGATCTCTGACACTCAATTTACAGCCTCACTCTCACTGTCAATCTCCATCATAGTCCCTAAAATATATTCATATGCAAGTTTCGTTTTTAGCCCCAAGCCCCAATTGCAGATGGCAAACTATTTTCTTGAGGGTTCACTTTCTACCTCTTTCAGTTGTCAGTGGTATTACTCTCTCTCTCTCTCTCTCACACACAAACACACACACACACACACACACACACACACACTTGTCAGTGGTCTATTGATTAAGCAGTGAGGAGAGTGAGCGTTTTGATGCCCTCTCTCCCCACTTTAATCAGAGAAGATGCTTGCAAAACTCAACTTGGCCACTTCACAGACATCAGTGGATTGAATAATGATAAGCAGAGTTGCTAATCAGTAACCATCCCACATCGCCTGGTCTCAACATTTCACTAGGTAAATTGGAATGTATTTGTAGTTATACTTTCTAATACAGTTAGCAACTAATAAATATCAATTATTTCATATTAAAGTCTGTGGAATTCCATACTGTATATGTGGGAAGAAGTTGTAAACTCAGTCCAACCCTTATCCACTTTCTCTCTCTCTTTCTCTCTCACTCTACCTATTTTTTGTTTCCCCCCCCCCTCCCCTCCCCTCCCCCTCCCCCCCTCTCCCCCTCTCTGCATGCAAGAGCAGCCCAGAGACTCTGAGACTGGAAAGTCAGTCAGCAGTTTAGTAACAGCTCATCACACCGTTAATAACACACTAAGGGACAACTGCTATTTAAAAACAGTGCCAAATCTCCTCTGTTATTACCTGATAATGCTCAAACACAAAACCAGCTGCACAACATCATGCTGGAAAAAGGTTGCAACAGAGACATTTCAGTATACCAAGTCCTCGTCTCTATGGGAATAAACCCTGAATACTGATTGAGGCCTAATTTATAGTTACTGTTTTATAGAAAACAAAGAGACAGAGAGTGACTTTTATGCACAAAGTTGTTTTGACATTGCCAAAATGTCAAACCCATCCAGGTCCCCAGTACAGAGCCATCTAACATGGGACAAGGACTGTGCACAGCCGTACTGGAGTTTCCTTTTGCATGAATCATGCAGGTACTGAAGTACCCAGAGGAAACCCACGCAAGTATGCGGAGAACATGCAAACTCACTGAGCCTGGACCTTCTTGCTGTAAGGCGGATGTGCTAGCCACTACTACACCACTGTGTCGCTCACCTGTTATATAGTTATTACTTCCTAGTAGAACTTTTGTACAGGAGTCCTCTGTGGGTCTGTATTAAAATTCCTCACTCTTATAGCTACATACATGCATACACGCCCTATTAGACTGAAGTTACTTTAGTGTACACATTCCCTTTAGCTTGTGGTCTTCAATATATAGGATATATGTGTATTTATGACATTATGTCATTAACTATGTGCACATTTTGGAGGGAAATGCATCGGCGCAATTACTTTTCTGTTGAATTTTGGCAGAATGGACCTTAAAACTTTGAATATGGTTCAAATGTAGTGACAAATGCCAATGTGTGCACATGTTTTTCCACACTACTTACCCAGTGTTATTTTAAAGGGCAGTAAGTGTTGGAAAATGTTTGGCTGGCCGCATTAAGAATTGATCAAGCCCTGTTGTAAAGGGCATAGACATGGTTTGTTGTTGCTATGTCCAACTGTGCACTTTTAATTTAGCTGATTTCAGTCTTAAAGAGACAGGTGCTGGGTGCCCTTTAAGTCCAAGGCATTTGCCATTTCCTTTACAATGATACAGGCAAATTTAATAATGGCCTCCAGGGCTTACTGAAGCCCCGGTAGTGCTGGATGCGGTTAGCACGACTTTGATAGAGATTAATGAAATGTCAGGTAATTGAAGGGGATTCTGATTGGCTTGTTGAAAGGAGGTGCAATTTCCCTGCTTGTGTCACTTAAGGCCTTGGAGGTGATTGATGGCGAGTTGACTTGCAGAGTAGGCTGGACTGGGACCGAATTGCATGCCAGGTCCGTTTCTTTAGAATGCAGAGCTGGTTTCCTCTTGGCATGAAACACATAGGCGTGAAAACTGTTAGAAAAGCACAGAGACGCCTAATGGTACTCTTACACCTCTATGTGAGGGCTTCCGAGATGTAGAACATCAAAAGGTTAGTGAATTGCTCTCCAAAAACTTTCCAGCAGCATGTATGTTACATTAGTACTGATTCACTGAAAGACAGGTGTGCTTCATTTAGGTGGTTAAAGCACCACAATCACACTTTAGTGTTTACCAAAACAACTAAACATGTGATAGTGCAGTGTTTTCAGGCTTCTTCCTGACATTATATTCTCGACTGATGGGAATAAGAACACAGTTCAACCCTGATTTGACACAACTTCATAAACTGAACCAAACATGCTGAGTGTTTTTGGTTGTGAACTGGATAGCAAAGCCCTTAAAGTATAAACTGAATACAAGAGGACAGAGCTGACATAATGCAAAAATAAAATGTATCCTGAATATCTGGGCTAAGAAAACACACACACACACACACACACACCTTACTTTTGTGTTAACGTCCTCGGCAGTAGGTTTAAAATCAGACATGCAAAAACAACTGAACTGAGAACTACTGTGGGCGGCAGGGTGGCATAGTGGTTGTCACATCTGCCGTACAGCAAGAAGGTCCTGGGTTCGTGTCCCGGACTTGACGAGCTCGTTTCTGTGTCAGGTTTGCATCTTCTCCCTGTGCTTATGTGGGTTTCCGCCAGGTACTCTGGTTTTCTCCCCTAGTCCAAAGACTTGTGTATTAGGATGTTCCAAATTGCCCAGAGGTGTGAGTGTGAATGGTTGTGTGTGTGGTGGACCAGCGATGGTCTGGCGAGCTGGTCAGGATGTACCTTGTCTGGGCCCAAATAGGCTGAGAGAGGCTCCAGCCTCCCCACGACCCTAGTAGGATTAAGTGGTTTGGTAAATGAATGAATGAATGAATGAAACTACTGTGCAAAGGTCTAGTCTCGTGAATCACATATTTTGTGATTTTGTCTGGTCATTATGTCAATAAATGGTGCTTAAATAAATTTGATTGACATGGCAGATAACTAATGGAGGAACTTTTCCCACAGATTCTTGTAAAACGCATAAAATTATTAGTTATCATTAAGTGCCTCATATAAAACGTTTTAATAACTTCTTAAAAACATTAACTTTTTTTTCGTCCAATGACATCTTGTGCTCCACAAAGCCACTGCTACATTTTAAAAAATGTTTCTCCTCCAAGCCAATCAGATTTCAGCATTTGAGATCCTGAAGTCTGTATTCAGAAAAGTGCATGAAAATATTCTGATGCTGTGTATCCTGTAGAACAGGACGAGATTACACAGTCATATTTTCAGAATTGTGTGGGAGTGTCAGGCCATACACTGAATGACATCATCACCAACAACATAAACAAGCTGTGATGAGTATTAGAGAAGTGTGCATTAATGTGAAGCTTCCACACTGCTGTTGTTTCTTACACCAGAGTCTCAGCGTGCTGTACTTACTGTAAAAAGCAGGTGAGTTTACAGTGTATATTCCACTGATATACAAAAAAAATACTTCAAGATGATGGAGCAGTTTATACTCTGTCTGGCTTGATAAAAACGGTGGCATAGTGATTAGCACATCCGCCTCACCTCAAAAAAGGTTCTGGGTTCATGTCCCAGACTTGGGAGTTTCTGCATGAAGTTTGCATGTTCTCCCAGTTCTTGCGTAGGTACTTCCAGGTACTCTGGTTTCCTCCCACAGTCCAAAGATATGCACATTAGGCTAATTGGCTGTTTCAAATTGCCTCTAGGTGTGAGTGTGAGTGAGAATGGTTGTGTGTGTTCTGGAACTGTGATGGTCTGGTGTAAACAGAACTTACGCTGTTCTAAATCAAAGGTGCTATAAAAGACTGTTTTGTGTACAGAAGTATCAATTCGTGGTGTTCTAATGAACCTTACTGACGACTCTTCAATCTATATTGCTAGAATCACACCATGTTTCAATAAATGCTACAGTTACATGGAAGGGTCTGGTAAACGATTCTTCAGTTTACTGTGATAACAACAGGAACGGATTAGCAGTCATGGACAAAGGGGAATTCAAATGGTTCTTGCATGATGTCACTTTAAAGACATGTCTCTGGTATTGTAACAGTGGTTCTGTATGTCCATTTAAAGTTCTACTAATACAGAAATACCATCAGTAGACATGTATTAGACAAATAAATCAAATATTGCAAGCCTTCTTTTTTGGCTACATGTGTATTCCACAAGAGCACAAATGTGTCACTGCACTGAGGCAACTCTTACCTCCAGAGACAGAACAGATTAGTTTAATGAAAAAAAAAGTGGATAAAAAGCAACAGGCAGTAGCTGTGATAAATGAAGAGTGAGCCAAATGGAATTTTTATGGATTTAAGGTAACTTATTAAAGCTGAGAGAAAGGTTTTAAGTAGGCTTTCCTTTCCCTTGACAACTAAGGCTAAATATAAACTCCCCAGAGAGAATGAAGTCTGTCAGGATTTTAATCCTTCCTTTGTGCTTTGAGTTGAAAGGCATGCACTGAGGGGAAAAAAATGAATATTGATATCACTATTAGATGCAATCTTGGCTTGTTGCTGTTGTTTTTATCAGCACACACTGAACTACCACAAATGAGCTTAGAAGAAGAAAGAGGAGATGAGATAAAGATGTCTTCGTGCTCCCCCCATGCCGTGTAATAATTGCCCAGTTGAGATTTTGCTCAGACAGTTTTTCACTCCCACAGTGAAGAGGCTATTAGCTGATAGCTCTCCTTTTGCGTGAATGATCGGACTGCGCTTTCAATCTTCCCCATGAATATGCATTAAGAACAATAAAAAAACACCGTATGGAACAACACCTAGGGCGCCGCCAATTGGGTTGCAAAATGCTTTATGTTTGCGCTTTCCATGCCACCGTACAGCGAGTTAGAGGACATCCAAGTACACGAGTTAAGCCCGTGCTTCATTTTCGAGTAAATCAGTAAACAATCACACTCAAAAAGTATCCTGGCAAAAAAAAAAAAAAAAAAACCATAAAAATAAAAAATGCTCTTGTTCCACACATTTGGGATGTAACTTTGAGGTTGAGTCTATTCAAATGAGACTCTCTTCACTGTCATTGCTACCTGAAATGGCAGTGAGGGGATTATATGGTTGCCATGGAGATTAGTGGGTTGAGCTGAAAGTGGAGGCATAGGGCCTGTGTTTGAAGTGACAGGGCCTTTAATAGGGCTTTGATCAGGGAAATGTTTGTAGTGGGGGCAAACCTGAAGAGCAAACAGGACTTCTGAAAGATTAGTTATTTGGCCAAATATAGACGAGTCTCCAAGGCATGTTTAAAAGAGAAAAAACCCATAAAACCTAATACCATCAGCTCCACAACTGATGATCACTCCCTTTTTCTGTAAAGTTTCCAACAGATATGAGAGAGAGAGGGACGGAGCGAGAGTGAGAAGGCGACTCTTTTTGCAAAGCAGCAATCCATCACTGAATCCTCCCTGCACAGACTTTTTGTGATATATTATAATAATCCTACATGGGAAATTAGCTGTATTTAACTCATCCAAAGTGAGCGCAACACGGTCAGAGCAGTGGGCAGCCACATTGCGGCTCACTGTGGAAAGCAGATGGGGATTAGGTCCCTTGCTCAAGGGCACTTCAGCTGTGAGGAACATGCTGCTCGCTCCCACCACTGCCCCGCATTTATCCTGGCTGTTTGGGAATTGAACCAGCAACCTTCCCCCAGTGCAGCTAACTGGGTTATCAAAGGCCAGCCATGTCTTTCACTGTCTGTGGTGAGAGGCATGTAAAAGTACCATTGCTGACTTTCATAAAGAGTAGGCCATTGGGTTGCAGTTAGCGTGTTTCTGCCCTGTAATGGCCTGGTGAGCTGTCCAGGGTGTACTCTGCCCTCGCCCAAAGTCGGCTGAGATGGGTGCCATTCTCCCTGCGACCCTAATTAGGAATAAGTGGCTCAGAAAATGACCAGCAACCTTTAGGTCCCAAACCCACTTCTCTAAGTTTAAGCCTATGGCTGCCACTGCAATAAACCGAGTTGACATAAGAACAGAATGATGCATATATTCCTCCACTAATCTCCAACCATACATAACTACACTTCATGACCAAAAGTATATGGACACCTGGCCACCACAGCCACCTTGCTGCCACAAAGCAGGAAGCACACAACTGTCTAGATTGTATTAGTATGCTATATAATTTCTTTCACTGCAAATAAGAGACTCAAACATTCCCCAGCATCACAGTGCTACCGTGTTCAAATTGAGGTCCATGAAGACAGTGTGCGCCAAGCTTGGAGTGGAAGAACTCGAGTGGCCTGCACAGAACCCTGACCTCATCGCCACTGAACACCTCCGGCTGAATACCCAGCATCACCTGATAAATGCTCTTGTGACTGAATGAGAACAAATTTCCATATCCACACTCCAAAATGTAGTGGACACACACCAGGCAGTTAGTAAAGAAAAACGAATGCTGTTTATTGTGTGTATTGCATGATAATGACTGTGGTCTGTTTCTTCTCCAAGCCTGATATTTAATTGCTTGCACTGGTAAGCTTTGTATGAGTTAAAAAAGAAAACCCCAAAACAAATAATGTGTCTCCTATCGAATGTGTTCATTCCGAATAATGTTTTCATATTCAGAAATGTTTTTAGGAATATAACTGAATATGAATACTTTATTCGGAATGAACACATTTGATAGGAGACACATTATTTATAATATAATACAATGGATGAGGATGGCACGGTGTCATAACAGTTAGCACATCTACCTTACAGCAAGAAGGTCCTGAGTTTAAGTCCCAGGCTTGGCCCAGGCGTTACTCTGTAGAGTTTGCGTGTTCTCCTCGTGCTTGTGTGGGTTTCCTCCAGGTACGCCAGTTTCCTTCAACAGTCCAAAGACATGCACATTAGGCTAACTGGCTGTTTCAAATTGCCTCTCGTCTGAGTGTGAATGGTTGTGTATGTGTGTTGGCCATGTGATGGTCTGCCGAGTTGCTCAGGGTGTATCCCGCCTTTGCCCAGTCTCGGCTGAGATAGGCTCCAGCCTCACTGTGACCCGGGTGCGATTAAGTGGCTCGGCAAATGGGTGAGTGAGTGAATGGATGAATAAATTAATGGTAGGAAGGTTTAAAACCCTGTGATCCAGTCCAGGCAGTTAGTATGGCTGAATAAAAATGAAAATCTTTGGTATAACAGTGAGTGTCTGTTTAGCACAACATGAGAACCTTTTCCGCTGGAGTTTGTGCGATGATGATGATGATGATGAGAGAGAGAGAGAGAGAGAGAGAGAGAGAGAGAGACAGGGGGGGAGAGAGAGAGAGAGAGACGGGGGGGAGAGAGAGAGAGACGGGGGGGGGAGAGAGAGAGAGAAAGCGAGAGACAGAGAGAGAGAGAATGTTTGTCCCTATACCCATGGCATAACTCCTGTAAAACCATTAGTGCAGTGTGGCGTAGACGGAAGCACTTTAGTGATGAAGCTATGCCCCAGAGCCCCCAGCCTCCTCCATCACACAGTGCCGCAGTGAGGAGAGGCCAGAGCTGGACAGGAGTGAGAGCGGAGGGGGCTAACGACACTCACTCAGACAAATGTGCCTTTCTCTCTCCCCGGTGTCAACCGTGTCCCACGTCCTCCACTACACCATACCTCTAATGCCAGCAACATCACATCACTCACTCTAATACACAAAACATGAGCAAACAGAGGTCACACATTCACTCTGCATTTCTTCCCACACTTATGCACTCCTGTAGAGGAAATACCACATCCCATCCTCTGCCTGTACTTCCATAACTAAAATCAGCCTATTTACTGTCTTTAAGACAGCTTGCACAAAAAGCACGAGATTACAGCGCTGATGTGTTTAGTAGCCTATTCACTTCTGAGCTCCCCAACAGCAAACTTAATTGAGGTCTCTCTCTACTATAAGCGCTGGGTCATTCTCTCATCATTTCTTCTACTCAATAAAGTGGGCTATATTAGACCTCTTAGAGTCTTCCCCCTCCCTTTCTATTCACTAGTCTGGATGGATCTACGGGGAATGGGGCTTTGGTTGCTTAGTAGGAGCATCAGATAGGCTAATGTATTATTAATGCCTCCAATGTCTCAGTGTTTAATGTAATCAGCTCCACAACAGACACGCTCTATGCTCTACAACTACAAGCGGCTGCCTCCTCATCTCCCAGCCCACCCACTTCTCTTTCGCTTTATTTGCTGAGCTGTCTCCCCACCAAAACCCTGCAGAAAACAAACTTTCTCAAATCTGCAAAGGGAAAAGGAGAATAGGAGAAAGAGCACCGGGTGCTGTCGGATTAAACAGCAAGAATCCTGCAGTGCTTCAGAATACCTACGGAGAACTTTTTATTCATAATCTATCATGGGAAATTCAGTTTTCAATTTAAAAAAATATTTTATATAGAGTATATATATAAAAATAAATAAATAGAAATTATATATATATATATATATTTATGAGTGCAGTTCATTCTTTTGCATCTATTTATTTCATCATCAGTAATAATTTTTATTCTGGTCAGGGATCTAAAGTCTATCCTGGGAAGAAATAAAAAACAGGAATACACTCTGGATGTGGCGTCAGTCAATTGCAGTGTAGCATATGCATACAAACCCAAAGAAACGTTGGATTGTGGGCTGTAGGGTAAGAGCCACGAATGGAAATGTTCTCCGAGATGATTGGACTAAAATATTAATCACAGTGAACACAGGAGACACAGCTCTGATGCCGAACTATGCAAAACGTAATATAAATAATAAACCCCTGGGTATTCAGTAGATTGTCTACAATTCCTGTGTTTTGTGAAATGCAACCATTTTTAAAATTTGTTTTATACCCAGGTCGGTCGACTGGTATTCATTTTGAAGCTCGCATGTCAGAAACATTACACATTACAAATAGAAAAAAAAGAGGATTTATTCAGGATCCATGCTGGGCCAAGAGGATAAAGCGCATTTAAAAGCTGAAAGAAAACATTAACTAAATATGAATTATTAGAGTTGTGTCAGAGGAGAGGAGCCTTGGTCTGTTCCCACAGGAAGACCTGTCAACAGCTAAGAGAATAGAGGGAGAGACAGGAACAGGGGAGAAGAGCATGACCTTCACTGTCAGACAAGTAGCTGAGTGAAAGGGAGAGACAGATAGCAGGAGGGAGATGGGAAGAGGGAAGGAATGAGGGACAGACGTCAAGTCCTGTGCAGGGCGACGTAGTGTATATGTTCATGAGTGCAGCTGATTCTTGTGGCTCACTCCAAATGAAACTTGAACTGTATTATACTGATGTTTTCTATACAGCGGTGTGTTCCTGCGATTTACCCATTATAGACAAATACCCAGTTGCAGCCTCTTCGCATCCCTCATAAAGGATAAAGCAATTCAGAAAATAAGATAAATATTTTTTCTTTAAAGTATTCTTTTTTAAAATTTCCCCCAGTTTTTTTTCTTCTTCTCCCCTTACTTTAGTCGTATCCAATTCCCACCTGTCCAGTTTTACCTCCATATCACCAGCCAGGGAGGTGCGTAAGCATGCACATGCCCCCTCTGTGACATGCGATGATGCCACCCGCCTCTTTACGAACTGCTGCGCATTTGGAGGTGACCTAACACACTCAGAGGGAAAGCAATACCCACCCCTTTTGTACGAATGAGCTCACAGACTCCCTAAACAAACTGACACGTCAGCAATGTGTTGCAGAAACAGAAACTGTCTGAATGTATTTACTACCAAAAATGCCTGTTGCTGCAATGCTGCATGTAAAAGCTGCATTCTGATAATACTCTGTCATTCAGTCCAGTTCAAAGGACTTACAAGTTCAGTACTGTTTTAAAAAAAACTCACTGCAATAATGGGTTGCTCTTAGAGGATATAACCACATTATCGATCCATTCATTCCTTTGTCCTGTTCAAGGTCATGGTGGATCCAGAGCTTATTGTCACGAGACAGGTGCGACTGATAAGACATCAGTCAGTAGCAGGTCAGCACTCACACTCACTCAGTCATTTGCACATAATGGTAATTCTGAGGAGTGAGTCTGGCTACTAAGAGATTAGAGGAAACTGAGGAGCCCAGAGAAATTCTATCTAGATAGGATTAAATCTGGACAGAACTGTCATCTTCACACATGAATATTTCTCATCTAAATATTGCTTCATAGTTATAGGATGAATTAAAACCCTAATGTGAACAAGGGTTCTTGTGAAACCTGTAAAATATGGTGACCTGGACATTCTAGGAATCAAAAATTCATTCAATCATTCAGTCATCTTCAGAAAGCACCTTATTATGATCCGGAGCCTAAGCAGTTAACACTGAGCACACAGCAGGACAATTAAATCTCGATGGAACAGCAGTCCATCACAGGGCTCCAACTCAAGTGTGGGTAGATCCAAAAATTTTATGAACATCTTCATTTCATCTTCCTTTTAACTGTTGCAAAGCCTGGTTGGTAAGCATTCAGTAAGAGAAAATTCACATACATGAAATTACATATTTAAATCACGAATAGTCACTGGGGATCTAGCCTTAAAGTTCTACTCTGTAAGATTTACCCAAATAAAATCTTCTCCCCTTCCAAGCATGTATTAGAACAAACTGTGTCTGTCAGGTGCCTGTAAAGTTCAAGCGCTGACATTCACTCTCCTTTTGTATTTTTCCCATGCTAAATAATAAATAGGATTCTCTATTTTTTTTTTAAATTGGGTTTTCAAAAGTTACCCAGTGCCAGCAAACACTATTTCCTTGTGTTTCTTCTTCTTCTTCCTTCTGGTTCTTCCTTTGGATTCATGCTGCCACTTGTAAAAACATTTACTTTCTAGAACTTCTAGATTATCTTTCTAGAAGTTTGTCCATTCTGGGTTACTGCAGCAGTACAGCCTGGTGGTGGAGAGTAAAAGGACCTGCTTGTTTCTTATGTAGATATAAAGGCTCATTCTCAAGCTTAAAGTGCACCTGTTTTGAATTTATATTACCATCTCTTTAAAACGATCATGTACGACATCAACGGGTCAGTCAGGCAATATCAGTCCTTGCTTCTTGTCAAGCCTGTGCAAGTGCAGTGAAACACTACTACTACTGACCTCCAGGCAAAACTACTTGGCACGAAGCCCAAGCTTTTACGTCTAAAACCGAATTCCTTCATAAAAAGTCAAAGGATGACAACGGACAGGAACAGTGCCTCGCCAAAGGAACCAGTAAAAGGTAAGAGCTTTAGAATGCCAGGAGTTTTATCACCTAAAACGTTGCTCGCTGCTGTTTACCCGCGCTGAACAACCCGGCCCAACGAGTTCACTCCACTTCCAGGAGAAAATGGTTGTTCCACATTGGTTCAGCCCCCGCTAGTAATCCACAGGATAAAATTGCCCAGTATAGTGCTTTTTATAGTAATTTATGTTAAAATAAACCCCGTATCACGTAAATGTATACATTACGCATGGATTATGCTGTAAGGATGACCAATATCCATACTCTTCAAGCGCCCTTCACACTATAATAAATTGGCGTACGGAAAATTTTACGCCATACGCTGAAGTTCGTTTGGACAATGTATCAATTTGTAAGTCGATCATTCTATATGTCATTCCATATCATCCCATATGCAGAGCGAGAAAGCTCTGTATACACTTTGGGGATGTTTTGTTTGTCCAAAGTAAGGTTGCGGTTATTACCGTCGAAAAATGTGGGTGGTTGGGATGGAGTTTGAGCCTTGCATCTTTGCCTTAAAGGCATCTGCCTCTAATCCCTTTGAACTCCGGAATCTTCAAATGTTGCGGAATGCGACTTGGATGAAAATTCGTTGAGCCAGTTTTATACCCCACGTGGTCAATTTAAAATCATGGATCATACAGAGACTGCGCGCACAGCTAGTTAGCCATCCGTTCAAAACATTCGTTAACATTCTTTCAGCATCCGCTCTGTTTTGTTAGTGAGTAGTTATTGAATTGTTTTGAATTCATTTGTTGTTTGTTTCATTCGTTGTCAATTCATTCTGTCCAGCCCTGTTGAGCCTCTGTTGAGCTTATTTAGACATTTGCAATTCGCTTCTTCAGTTCGTTATAGTGTGAAGGCTGCATTACAAAAACACAATAACAAAAACAATAACAAAAACTATATTATACATATATATAATTTTATAAGTAAATATTAAAATTAAATATAATTATTATTACTATATATTACATTATAATATTAATAAATATTAAACATTAATATTAAATAAAAAATGTTATGTTTTTATATTAATTAAATATCTATAATAAAAAAAACTTACATGGGTCCTCTCCAAATGCTTGCCACAAAGTTCAAAGCAGGTAACTGTCAAGAATGTCTTTGTATGCTGTAGCAATAAGAGCTGCTATTCCAGAAAAAATAAAGCTCTCAAAAACTTGTTCCAGCACGCCAATGCCACTGTGTACAGGTTCAACCCATAAACACGTTTTGCAAAAGTTGGTGTGGAAGAACTTGAGTGGCCTGAACAAAGCCTTGACCTCTATCCCACTAAAAATGAAATAGCTGCTATGGACGGGTGTCCACATACTTTTAGCCATATAGTGTACGTACGCTGTACAGGTGCCACCTGAGAGATAAACAGATAGTTTAATGGCTTTTGACGGAGTGTGTAGGCCTCCACTAACAGCAATAACACAGACCAGATATACATCAGGCAGCAAGATATGAGAATGCTTCACACTTTTCAAGGCCCAGCTCATGCAGAGGAATGGAGTATTCTCACTCCAACTCGGCCCTCAGGCTACACAACTGATACTGTGTAAAATCTAACCTGACAGTCCTATGAATTGGGATGTGCTGCTATCGTGTTTTTCATTTTTTTCCCTTTAACTGAAATGAAGGAGAGAGAGAGAGAGAGAGAAAGAGAGAGAGATACAGCTGTACAGGAGTAAAGAACAGAGAGAAACACAAAATTAGAGAGAGAGAGAGAGAGAGAGAAAGAGAGAGAGAGAGAGAGAGAGAGAGAGAGAGAGACTGAGATTATATGCAGGTGCAGGACTGGCAGCCAAGCTGTTGGAACGTGTGGTGTGTGTTCATACAGCCTTCACTTCCCATCAAACCACCCACTGTTTACACACACCATGGTGTTTACTCTCATGGTTTTCCTGCTTGAAGACAGCCTCGCTCTCACTGTGAACCCACCGCCATCACAGAGACTCTCGGTGCGAACACAACGTATGGCACAGAGCTTTACACGAGTGGAAAGCACACCTCTCCATGACAGAATTCCACACAGACCTTTGCTCGGGCTCGCCTTCAGGGAAACCTGATATGTGTTTTGGTGGGAGAGTGGATAGCACACACGTGTGTTTATGCAGGCACATGGCTGATGATACAGGAGGTGACAGGCAGCGTTTTCTATCACTTCCCAAGAGAACCAAGTCCTGCTGACAGACATCCAGGTGACCATAAGTAAGTCACGCGACTGTCACAGGTCTCCCTGTCGTCTTCTCTCTCTCTCGCTCCATTCCATCTGTCTCTTACTTCATGCTTTTCTTTGTGACCTCTTTCTGTCTCTTTTCTTCCCATCTCTGTTATTCAAATTCCTGACCTCATACCTGCATCCCTGTACTTTCCCATCTCCGATTCTTACTTTCCAGTACCTCTTGGGAAGCCAATGGAAGTCAATTTACTAACCTCCAAGCATAAAACAAACACACACACACACACACACACACACACACACACACACACAAAATATGCATTTAAATAGGAGTCCTTATGTGCAAATCTTAATTCCACAATTGAGCCAGATTCTTTTTAAGTTCTCCCAAAAGCAAATGCGATTAAGCTGACTTTTAAACCCATCATCACATACCTGCCCTGTGCCGGCATTTTGGCATGTCTAGTGTTCACTCAGGTCAATCTCACAGATAATGTGAAGCTCTAAAGTAACCAGCAGTGGGGCAAATGAGGTCACTTCAGCCTCATCTCCAGCTTTTTGTGTTTCTCCGTTCAGCCAGGAAGCTTTACTTTCACTGGCCGGCACTGGCAGCTCGAGCTCTCAGCAAATTAAAGTCCTCATCTTCAGACAGTCCTGGCTGACACTTTTGTTCACACCACCACCTGAATACTAAAACACAAAAGGGCTGTGAAATTTTCATACCGATTTGACATGCCATAAAGGCATGTGTAAGTGTGTGTGTGTGTTTGTGATGGTGATCGTTGCAGTGGATAAAGAAAGGAAAAATAAATCATGTCTAATTAATTCTTCTCAGTAAAAAAAATAAAAATAAAAGGTGTAGGTAGGTGTGTGTGTGTGTGTGGTGTATAATGTTATTTCTATACAAAGCTCCAAACTTTGGAATGCAGTTAAAGCACAAAGACGAGGTGGAAAAGAAGTCGTCATCTAAAATCCATAGACGCCAGCGTGGTTTATTTGAAGTACTCTTTCAGTGTGTGTATCTTTCGTCATATCTGTTTACCTCCCAGCACATTACCATTCAAATAAACCAGACCATTCCGTGACAATGGATGGCTTTTTAGCCACATTTAAAAACGATCTATTTCTATCCCACTCTGTTGAGTATAGTGTTCTAAAAAGATATCTTGCCAAAGTTAACTGACCAAGAACCCATGGCGAGTCCCTTGGTGATATTGAGAGTGAAAGACTGACTATGTATTGATGATACACATGTAAGAGGGTTTCCGTGTAATCAGCACAGTTTCTGAGATGACTGTAAACTACAAACTGTTCCTGAATAATATTAACACTGAACACAACGATAAATGACCTGCTCGGATCTCATTTCCACCACGAGTTACTAACTAGCAAATCATCCAAATGGCAAGTTTTACTACCGCTAGCGATCTCCTTATCCTTAAACATTCATTTATTATTCATTTGCTGAACCAATTAATCCCACTAAGGTTGCATGAAGGCCATCTCAGTTGACTCCGGTAGAAGGCGTCGCTGAGCTAAGCCCGGGACTCAAATCCAGGGCGTTCTTGCTGTAAGGTGGACGTGCTAACTACTACGCCACCATGTCGCCCATTCTTACAAGAGCACCTACCCGTTTTGCTGTATTTTAACGGCTGCGTGCATGGGTGCAACGACACCTGCCTCATCTTGGTTTGTTCCCTGAGGAAAAAGTTTAAAGAAAAGACCTCCATTAATCAAATCTGAGACAAAAATCTGCATTTTTATTCTTTTCATTAACTTTTAATTATAGAGAAAGCACCACCTTTCTGGTATCATAAAACAATCCTTTTAATCTAACAAATATGCTTTACTTACATGTTCTAATCCCCTGTTGCTTTGCATGAGCCGTCAGTCATCATTTTAGCATAATCAGAACTGATGAATATTTCATCTAAGCTGGATCTCAAAACTCAATAAAGTATTTAAAAAAGTCTTTGCTTCTATTCATCCACCTCTAGAGAGACTGTTAATTCAGACTCAAGCTAGACAGAACCTTGCTGTTAAATCTAATTTCATTAAAGGCCCAAGCACAAAAGCACATTCAGGCAGCTGTACATTTTATTACCTAGTAGCTAAAACCACAGAATCTTGTCGGTAAGTCATATTTCAAATCGCTCAACTACTGCAGCTATACAGATTCAACAGTCAATGATCAGGATTTATTGGCTAAATATAGTACAATAGTGCAGGGGTTCTCAAACTTCTTACACACAGGGACCCTTTAAGAGTGATTAATCCATCTTACATAGGTACATATGTAGATCAAGGACTTTCACTGGCTCCCATGGCGTGCCCCGTTCTACAGTTTAAATGATCAGACTCTCAAAATATCGTTATTACATCTATCCAGAGAGCGTAAATAGTTTCAGCTAGAGATATTTCATTAATACAGATGCATCTAAGAACAACTTTTAGCATTTAAACATGAACTTGAAATTAGCCGTGAGGTTAAGTGTGATGTTTAAGGTCATGTAAATGCTGAAAAATCAACAAACAAGTAGTCAATTTATACTTTCAGGAGGGCAGCAGGCGAAAATATATTTTCACACATTACCATATGACTGTCAAGCTTACAAGAATAGTAAGATGGTGTGTTGACTAGTATAGCTGCAAAGTGAGGTCCTGTGACGATGACATTAGCTGTCAATGTCAGCCTGCACCGTGGTGCCACAGTGAAAAGTGCCTCATTTGTGCCATAATTAGCTTAAACGCTTTGAGTATGAAAAATTCATGATAGCTTTGGATTTTTTAATTGAGGCAGCATTCTGCATTAATCGAAGTCATTTAAAAAGCCTTCTGCTGCACACAGACGGAGCGAGCAAGTAAGCAAGCGAGCGAGAGAGAGAGAGAGAGGGGATAGATCAGCCTACTAAACCATTTCCTCTGCAGTTCATTTTAATACAGACAAATATATCAGAATGTTACACAACTCAATCAGTCAGGATGAATACAAGCAGAAGAGCAGAACGAGGGCTGATAGAAAACTATATGCCTGTATCATGAATGATAAGTACACAGTCATACTCTTTCAGAAACATCCTATAGTACAGGAGTTCTTAAACTTCTTATAGCCAGGATTTCAAAGGATCTCCACATGATTTATACCAGAAATAACATTTTAAGAATAGAGAAATACTGTGTACGCATTATCATACTAATTAATGTGATCCATTACATCTTTTAATTCAAAAATGCAGAGGGAAGACTCACCTGTGTTTCTTATTAACGCCACTTCCCGCTTTCATTACAACTCATGTTAAAGGTTACATTAGTTACTGAGTATTAAATTAACACGTTCCAAATGAATACTTCCGTATTAATCAATTTGATACTAGTTATCTCCAAAAACTTCATATAATGAAATCAAGCCTTGACAAGCCAAATATAGAAAACGTGACCTTGAAACAAGGTCAAGGTGACCCACATACAATCTATACAAACCTATCCACCAAATCTAGTGATCCTATGCCATTTTCTTCCAAAGTTATCACACTAAAAAGCCTTGACAAGCTGAATTTAAAAAAGTGACTTTGCAACCTTAAAACAAGGTAAGTGTGACCCCATCCACCAAATTTGTTGATTCTACGTTATTTCTTTCCATAGTTATAGCTATAACAAATCAGGCACAGACGGAAACCGTTTCTATAGCTCCTCCTACGCTCACCTTTGGTGATGGAAGGAGCTAAAAATGCAACCCCCCCCCCCCCCCCCAAAAAAAAGTAGAAGTCAAAGAAAACCCTGCATAAACATCATGAATTGCAGTTAATAACAGTGGATTTAGAGCTTATCCCAGGAATGCTCCTCATGACGTAGGAATACTCCTTGGATGGCAGGCCAGTCCACCAGAGAGCACCACACACACAAACACACACACACACACACCTACACCTATTGCTGATTTAGGGCGCATGTATACTATAGTGGACGTGGGTGCTTAGGTGTCCTCCCAGCAAAGGATTCCATCTGCTGAATGTGGACACGTCTCTGAACCCATGCACATTACAAGTTTATTGGTAATAAATGTAGCCTGAAAGTCAGAATATTCTTGAATAAGATAAAAATTGAGTAGCAGTTTACAGCTCGAGATAAGATGACCTTCTTTAATGCTGATGTTGGAAAAATCCAGAGAACCCAAAAAGAATCCCACATGGGCTTGGGGAGAGCTCATGAAACTCCACACAGATAGTAACCTGAGCACAGGATTGAGCCCCAGAGCCTGGAGCTATCTATCTAAATGAAGAGATCCATCCATCCCTTTTCTGCCGCCTACCTCTTTTAAGGCTGTGGGGTCAGCAGTTTGAGCAGAGATGCCCAGGCATGCCTCTGGCCACCTTCTGCAGCTCTTCGGGGGGATACAACAGCATTCCAAAGCTAGGCAAACGTTCAGGGTCTGCCCTGGGGTATCATGCCCTGAACATGTCTCCCAGGAGGTGTCTGGGAGGCATTCTAGCCAGATGCTGAACCACCTCAGCTGGCTTCATTCAATGTAAAACACAGCGTCTCTACTCAAAGTGTCTCGTGAATGTCTGAAGTCCTCACCCTGTCTCTAAGGAGCAGACTCCTTTCCAGTGTGTTTATTGGTGATCTTGTTCTTTCAGTCTCGGCTTGAGGCCATAGGCGAAGGTAGGAACGTAGATCAAGCTATAAATCAAGAGCTTTGCCTTTTGGCTCTTAAACATATACATGAACCGAATTTAAATAAATATGTTTGTTAAGATGGAGAACATAAATCAGAATAATAAAGAGTAAAAGATTGATGGAGAAGATGGTAAATGCTTTAATTTAATGAGTTAAAAAAAGATTCCTTAGGGTGTTCTTAGTGTTTCATAATGGAACATCTGGAGTAGAAAAGGAAAAGCATTGGATTAATCAAAGTAAAAAGAGTACAGCCTTTTCCTCTATTACCTTCCCTACTTCTCTTCAAAAGTAAGTATTTAAGCTTTTTCACACTAAAGGCCGGACCGAATCAATGCACCCACATCAATATACCATAGCCATAAAAAAAAAAAAAACACAATTTAACCTGAGCAGATTTCTCCTATTGATTAGTCTGAGGACAAAGAAGTAGCCAGACTGTTGAGCCTGCGTACAGGTTAGTGGCATTTACTGGCCTTAGTGTGAATGACCTTCCATAAAAGATAATTCCAAACACAAGAGGATGAAGACAAGCTATAGTAAACAATCACAGATGTACAAGTGCAGCTTTCTACTTAGAGACCTATCGATTCCTATCTTTGAAAAGAACCCGAGTTTTGCCTGGCACACCAAACAAATTTCAGAAGGAAAAAAAAAAAAAACATCTTGTGGTTTCTGGGTTATCATCGGGTGGCATGGTGGTGTACTGGTTAGCACATCCGCCTCACAGCAAGAAAGTCCTGGGTTCGCGTCCCAGGCTTGACGAGGGTGTTTCTGTGTGGTTTGTATGCTCCCTCTGCGTTAACATAGGTTTCATCCTACAGTTCACAGACATGCATATTAGGTTAATAGGTTGGCTGTTCACAATTGTCCCTAGGTGTGAGTGTAGGTGGTTGTGTTGTCCCTGTGATGGTCTGGCAAGCTGTCCAGTGTGTACCCCGCCTTCACCCAGTGTCGGCTGAGATAGGCTCCAGTCTCCCGAGATCCAAGTAGGATTAAGTGGCTTGGCAAATGAGGGAGTAAGTGGGTTTTCATGTATAAATTCCAAATAGTGAAACTTGAATACGTGTGGCTATTATGTTCAAACTTTTTATCATGTGGTGCTCCTTACTTTTCTACAAAGACACACACACACACACACACTCTCTCTCTCACGAAAGAGACCATCAGTTAACAATGCACATTCTCTGTCATCTCTTCAATGTCCATCACATTGTCACATTCGCCACACATCACTACAGATGTCCAATTAGATGTTTCTAGAGTGTGAGGATGATGTGAGCAGCACTAGGAACACTACACCTGGCTGAAGGATACATGAAGCTCCCTGTCACTGGCTCCTGATGGGCGCTCGGGTAGAAGACGTAAAGATTAAAGCGACATATGTTCACCATGTCTGACTGCATGAGATCAGGGGCATGTTTTTCTAGTCCTCTTCTCCATTACCACTTTTCTTCTTTTACTTTAGAAGACACTCGCAGACCCTGGGGAGCATATAGCTAAAAATTTCCCAGCAGTTAACAGTAATAGTCTACAAAACACCCTCTCATCTCATTCTGGGTTAATCGCATCCGATTGTATTATAGCACATCACACACCTAATCCCACCACCCTAGGGGAAGGTAATGACTGTACGTTTCTTTTTAATGCACATAAAGACAGGAGTCGATGTACTCGGCCTCTGATTGACGGGCGCATCGTTTAGCAGTGAGGAAGAGAAGTTTCCTTGCCATTTTTTCCCCCTCCCAATTTAATCGTTCTGGAGTCTACTGGATGTCAACAACTAATAGGTTTCTACAGGCAAGAAACAATGCTATTAAACCAGGGTAATAGAAAATGCTGCAAATAAAACTTTCGGGCTTTTCAAGGCTAAAAAAGAAAACATTCCTCCTCCGGAACAGTTTAAAAGCTTTTTAGAGTAAACTAGAAGAAACAGACGTAGTGGCTAAGCAGCAGAGGAACAGTGTGTTCTCTCTTTCTCTCCTCTGAGCACGTATGGCCCTGTGTGTGCTGGCCCAGAGCGCTAGCTTCATCCATCATTACTATACTGAATCATCTCCCTGTCAATATCCCTCACTGCAATACATTACCGCCATGTGGACACTGTTAGCGCTAATGACATTCAGCAGTCCCCTTGGGCACAGAGAAAACGATGAGAAAACTTGGGCCAAGTAGAAATGCCATATTGTATAGAAACACATTTACTTTTACATGCATTCAGAAGCCCCCGGGTGTTGTTGCCATGGTAAATAATGAAAATGGAGAACAAAGAATTAATAAAAGCATCTGTAACAGTCTTAAAAAAAAAAATCCAAACAGATCATAGCGAGCTACCCATCAACTCTTTATGTCTTGCGATTTAATCATCTTATATAACAGCTATTTTAATATAGCTATGGTTTTAATGGTGTACAATAAAGAGAACCGAAAGAGACAGAGAGAGAGAGAGAGAGAGAGAGAGAGAGAGAGAGAGAGAGAGAGAGAGAGAGAGAGAGAGAGAGAG
>JBCNYH010000015.1:13270302-13286391 GCA_039654325.1 Tandanus tandanus
GAGAGAGAGAGAGAGAGAGAGAGAGAGAGAGAGAGAGAGAGAGAGAGAGAGAGAATGCAGCTGGGTGTTCTGATATTAACTCCCTGCCTCCCTAATAAATCAGACAGACCAGTGCGCTTATCTCTTTTTGACACTCCGATCAATCTAGCTTTTTAATCCCGAGCGCGCTCACACTGCTTCACACATCAAACACACACCCTCTTGTTCATCGCTGGCTGTGTGCATTCAATTCAAAGTCAAAGCCACAGAACGGGGGTAGAACTGATCCAGCAGATGATACACACCAAATAAGACAACAAAGCGAGAGCTGTCTGATGCCATCTCACACACACACACACACACTATTAAACATTCTCAATAAACTTTATAAAAAAAAAAAAAAAAAGGAGGGGATGGGTCGATTTGTGGACGAGATATTAAACATATGGGTTAAAGATCATAACGCTCACATGGTGTGTCCATATCAGTTTCTACAGGGAGAGACTATTTTTCTTTCAAAGGCTACAGGTAGCGCTGGAGGCATTAGGTACTGGACACCGTAGCACAGAAGCTAATACAAAAGCAGTCATTCTCACAGGATGTAAACACAGATTAACTGACCGACACATTTCTCATGATTGGATTTCCTTTCTGTTCCGAATCCATCTTACAGTTTTTCAGGATAATCTAAGATTTACTTGAGGATTAAGTCAGATTTCCAAAGTTTCCACTGACTTCTTTATACAACTACTACTAATAGGAACCTCTGTTTTAGCTGAGCTTTATCATTAATACCTCACTCCTTTGCTTAACCACTTAATCCTACTAGGGTCGCAGGCAGGCTGGAGCCTATCTCAACCAACACGGGGCAAAGGTGGGGTACACCCTGAACAGCTCATCAGTCCATTGCAACACACACACACACACACACACACACACACACACACACACACACACACGGTGTGAGGCAGACATGCTAACCATTACGCCACCGTTCCGGCCTCATTAATACCTGTATAGACATTTCAGAATACCAAAAGAAAAGTATAATGTGACCTATTATAAATACAGGCATATAATTATGTTTAAAACACTGATATTATAACATTAAAGTCTGTCTCATTAGCAACTTTTTTGAAATAAAAAAAAAATAAAAAAAAAGGAGACATTTCAATATTAGAAACTACTGTTCTTAATTAAGCACTAAATGAGTAGCAAACTCCTTTAACAATCACACCATATATTCATTTTATGTATTTGTTTTGAATTTAGCTCCAAGAAATATAATAAGATAATTGAATGTAAATTTTATTTAGCTAAGCAGGTTAAGTTGTACCCTCGGTTTGTTTAATTATGCAGACGCGTATGTGCGGATTTTCATTAAATTTCTACCAGAGGTGCAGCTTTGGACAAGGAAGCTTTTAGAGATTTCAGTCTTGATTTTAGAGATGATCCAAATCAAATTCTGGCTCCAGGAATTTCCTAGTGTTCTTTATAATTGGGAGATCAATCCCAATTTTTTGACATTTTGGCTCACATAGGGAATTGCTGGGCTTGGCAGAGGTTTGCACTCTCTTGTTGATAATGGATTGGCTTTTTTTTTTTATTTAGGAAATAAGAAGAATCAAGCAACAAATGTTCAAATTTGTGAGAAACTTCCTATTTAAAAAAAATTTATTTAAAAATTATTTAAAAATAGGGAAAATAACCATTATTTGAATACAGATGCTTGATTCTTTTTTAAGAGTGAATTATTGAATGAGCACTGAAAGAAAACTTCCTGCTGAATTTATAAAGGCATAAAAATGCAAAAGATATAAAAATAATAAAAAAGAACGCCAAAGTGTGCTTTTCAAAGTAAAACTTTTCAGTGGCTTGAATTCAATCGTATTTGCATTTCATTCAATGGCTTTTAACTTTTAAAGCTTAAGGACTTCCAGATACCTCCATACCAGATTACATGAAGAGTGATTGATGACGACTGCACTAGCACTTTCTCCTGCCTTTTAAATCACCTGAGTAATTTAGTTTACATAGTAAGATGAAAAATTCACTCACAGGGAAAACAAATGAAAAAAAAAAAAAAAAGACTGGCTCCGTGATTTGTAGAATAAAAGTCTGAATTTATTTTGTTGATCTGTACATAGAACAAGAGTACTTGGACTGCAGCACATACACAATAAACTGATGCTGACCAACCACAGCAGCCAGACACCAGAGAGGAGTGAGAGCGGTCAGTGAGGAAATGCTTCGGTCGTCTCCTTAAACCCGGCAAGAAGCTAAACACAACAGCCTGGTTTCATTTCACCCATCTGCAGCCTACGGTTACAGACCAAACATTTACACAGACTGGTGAAACAGGCTCAGTCGAGGGCTTAAAGAAACCAGGTATACCTGCCAGCCCTCGTCTTTGGATTTTCATGGGAAATGCAACCCAAAGGTAAGGACATTGAGCATGTGCACTTCTCTATCTAAAGAGATGATTCAGACAGAAGCACAGTGTGTGTCAAAATCACCACGCCGACAACACCTGCCACTCAAAGAAAGGATTTTCACAGTTGTATTTCGAAGACATTCTCTATTGAATCTGAAAAATATAGATAAGTACATATACATAGATTTCTAGATATTATTCAGCAGCAAGAACAAAGAACATGAAAGATGAAATGAAAGGACAGGATTAAATGCAACACAGCTGATTCCAGATAATGAGTGTATTCTAGTTCTGAGGTTGTTCCAGACGCAGTTCAGTCAACCACCAGTACGCAAAACCAACAAAAACGTGGTGAGGGAAAGAAAACAAAAACAAAGTCTTATCTCATTGGGAGATGGGAATGAGAGGTAAAATGAATATTTATTTAAAAAAAATCTAGCTGTTTTATTAATAGATCATTTCATCGTTTTGCCATCAAATAATCGACTGTTGCAAATAAACTGTCTTTGGGAGAAAACCACTTTGGCAAGTTATATAAACTCTTTAAAATACACTCTACTGTATTGCAATATCTAAAATATTTTCTAAATATATAATTTCTTGCAGTTTTCATGGTAACTACAGTGGAGCTAGAGAAGTTCATTGCTGAGGACCACGATACACTGCCCAGTACCATACAGGTAGATCGACTGCGGAGAGGACTCTTCTCCCTACAGCTTTTAAGTTTGCTGTTAATGAAACTACACACACTGTTACACAGTTCTCCATCAACACCTGTTGAACCATACTCTACACAGAACTGTCTGCAAAAGATGTACTCGACAAAATGTTATGGCAAGCATGGTCTGACTAACAAGACATGTCTGTCCTGATTTCATTTGATATCAAACAAAAGGAAAAAAAAAAAAGAAAGACTGGTTTTTGATCATGTGACACTGACTGACATCCACCACAGTAAAAAAGTAGCACCATCTGAGGTAAATGACACGTGTGCTGATAGCACCATCAACCAGAAAAACACAAACCTCAACGGAAAAAAACGACGACAAAGATTTACAGCACAAACGACACCGACCGAACCATAACATTAGAAAGAACGAGTCGCTCCTATACAAACCAGGCAGAAACCAAAAGGAGATTCATACTGAATATATACCATTAAAAAAGCAGAAATCAGCTATATGGTTTTAAAAGTTTACAATACAGACTTATTTATTTACAAATCTGTGCCCGTGTAGAGTGAGGTGCGATGAATGGAGCACGTAACTAAAGTGACATGATAAGCCATGAGGTAGGATTCAGAGAGTACACATTTCAGAACTGCCACAAAATCACCTGTACTGGTTTTATAAAAATACTTTGTGTTTTTGTGTGTGTGTGTGTGTGTGTGTGTGTGTGTGTGTGTGTGTGTGTGTGAAAAATCCCAGTTATGCCGAGCTCCAAATAAACCCTGAATAACAGTGACACGGGCTGAGAGCTGGAACCTGTTGGGATGAGTCTGATCAGGAAATAATGGCATGGTGCTGGCAGGAAGAGCTTGAGTGGAGGACTGGGCAGCTTTGTCTATGTTCAATGGGTCCTCAGCATCTGACTCACAATCTGTGTATGTGGCTTTAAAAATGAGGCCAAATCTGTTCTAATCTACACACTAAGATCAACTTTTTTTTCTCCCTGTTCCCCGTTTTGGCATCAAAAACAAAAATGAAAGAAAGAATAATAAATGGAAAATAAATTGCATGACAGAACACTATGCACATCTATACCACTGAAAGCTTAACGCTCTTCTAATACGAAATTAAGCGTGAAAGCACTAATACAAGCTAAACAGAATCGTAAGTGAAACAAAAGCTCATTCTGATTTTTTTTTTTATAAAAACAAAAAGTATATTTAGCCTCTTTTTTTTTTTTGGAGCTTGGATGACTCTGGACGTTGGCAAAGACCAATTCTGTGCAAGTTTATATCAAGCTAAATGATCACTATTCCACTTTGGCTTATATTGAATCCACCACCCGAGGGTCTGAAGAGTACCCAACACCAACACACACTCATATATAGCACATAGCATAGAAACTCTACTAAAAGATAAAGTAAAAATCAAACAGTTCCTGGTTTCATGATCCCCAAGTATTGGCCTGATGGTTCCGCATTGAGGCATTCACTTTAGACAGCTCTTCTTGGCTTGGATCTTTATGGAGCTAAGCAGCTCAAAGCTTAAGCACCGCAGTGATGTCACTCGTAAGCATGGAGACAAGCATGAGGATGGACGAAACTCACTAGTGTGGACCAGAGGACCGTTATCTCAGGGAGGTGTACCGGTATACTTTTGGAGCTTTTAAGCATCTTATGAATACAGTTTGTCATGGCAATATATATATATATACATATATAGCATATTTGTACATTTCACAGTCACAATTTTCCCTGGTAGGGTTCACAACTGAAGGGACGTCACGTTACGTTGTGTTTATCAGCCATATTGCATGTGAAAGCTGTTCACTCGGAGTGAGAGGCTATCAGAGAGGAATTACTGCTTTTCAAGGCAACATTACAGCTGACAAATCTCAATATGAAAGAATGATCATGAGGATTGTCAGTTTCTTTTGGCTTTTTGTTCAACATCAGCCAAATTAAAGCTGGTGTTTTCCAGTGTACCCACAAAGCCATTATTATATATAGCACATATTCAGTTAGTGGGGGCAACATATAACACACAGCACATGACACACTGACACAAAGAGGAAAAGTTCACAGAAAAATATAACCTTGAACCATAAACCGTACAATAAAGCCCGAGTCTGTCATTTATACACCAACATATTAGAGGTAAGTTACAATTAAAATAAAAAAATGTTTTTAACACAGTCCGAGCTATGAAGCATAAATGGGATCTTTGTTATAAAAGTGCTAAGTTTTTTGATTAGCCATCTGGGGAGAAAAAAACCCTTAATATCACCATTAAGATCCATATTTGCCCATCATTATGACATGGCCTTTCTTAAGATTAAAGTGCTGTTGTATATGGTGAACACATCCATTTCAATTATGAGCACACTCCCAGACAACGGAAGGAAAATGAAATGATACTCTTTTACAAATGGCTCACAGTGACGTGATCGTAGGAGCACTGCAATAATTGACGAGTGTAAATGAGCTATTATCATTTAAAATAGAGTTTGCTTCTTTGACAGCATTCCATTAAGAGAGAATGCATTTATGACACACAAAGCAAAGACTAAAAAGAAAAGTGAAAAACTATGCATGAACAGGCATGAAGGAAAAGATGGAATCGTGCGGATATGCGATGATGATGATGATGACGATGATGACTTGGTTCAGTAAGAGATTAAGCAGAATAAGGTGCAGCCTGGATATAGATCATCAAGATCCAAATAACATCCAAATATACAATAAAAATCTCTCCTCTTGAAAATCCATTAACTAAAAAAAACAAACAAACAAACAAACGAACAAACAAAAAAACATTTATCTGATAAAAACTGAAGCAAGACAGACAGGGAAGTGAAGAGACAGGAATGGCTGAGAGGCAGATTTGAGGTTGATTCACAGTTTGCCATCACAGTTAAGAACTCAAACCTGCAGCAAGCAGGCATTTTTAATGCACATCCACATGAACCGTTTTGTGAAATGAGATAGTGAATGAGGGAAGAAATGAAAAAAGAGGGAAAAGGATGGATGGCATGGTTCACAAAAAGTTATCACTTTAAAATATTAAAATCACCCCCTCTAATTTCTCCCCTTGCAGGAGGTTCAGACGACCCAGTCATCCTCTGGGGATGCCGCTTGAAAATTAAATTGGATAATAAAAATGAACAAATGAAATTAAAAATAAAAAACCAGCAACACGTGTAACACCGAGCGCTGCTGACAGCTTTACCCACAGTTAAACACTGCTTCTGCTACTTTTACCACACACACACCAAAGTGCAGGTTAAGCAGTATCAGTTCATATTACACTCACAGCCAGCTATAGCACACACACACACACACACACACACACACACAAGTTCTAAGTGATTGCCATTTTAAAAGCGTAAATACTCTGCCCAGACCCTTTTCCTTAACCTAACTATATCACAATTTTAAACCATCGTGTTGGTGCATATGAACGCCTCTCTTAAAATCACAGTTACACGAGATGCTGTATCTGTTAATCTGTGAAAAGCTTCAGATACATCACATAAAAAAAGCAGAACGAGACTACACTATAGAACAGGTTGATATGCAAACATATTTAGATAAATGTGAATTTATCAATGCAACCATTAACCCACCGCTCTACTCAGAAACAGAGTTTGTTCATCACGTCATTAACACCAGCAACAACTAAATCTTACTGAGAACAATAACAGAACTTCCAATTGCTTGGAATAAGACAGTGTGCACTTCACCCAGAGTCGGCTGAGACAGGTTCCAGCCTCCCCGCACCCCTAGAAGGATTAAGTGATACGACAAATGAATGATAAAACCCATAAGACACCAAATGTAGTTCATGCACTGGTGATGTCTAGATTCTATTCAAACCTAAAAAGTTCAGCATTAACGGTGCGCAACTTCCTCGGTTTAAAAAACCAACCAAAAAAAAAAAACCATCCCAGTGACCCAGTCTCCATCATGCAATGGCAGAGTGCTTTTCTTCAACACAAAAAGTTGCATTGTGATGTCATAAGTGCACTCAGGACTGGCACGACGAGAGTGCAGACCTGCGAGGGAGTGGAGAGGGGAGGTGGGCAATCACTCTGAGGAGCGGTACAAGGCAACTGTACCTAGTGTTACTACGCCCTAAAGAAATAGTGACTTGACTTTCAAAACGAAGGAATGTGGAAACGCTAGACCGTTTTCTGTAGCCTAGCAACAATAAACATTTGAAGGATGCGTTCTGGAAGCGCTCTGAAAATGGAGGTTGAGGGTGTGACACTGCAGAAAATGCACCTGGTGGACACAGGCCCTAAACATTCTAACCAACTGGGTCTTAAGGAATCAATTAAATAAATGATCTTCCTTTTATTTAGACACTGCAGGAATAAAACCCAGTTAAAAAGGTGCATGTTTGTGTCTCTCGCACCAACAACAGACACATGAAGAAAGAGCGAATTGTGTAAGTTTTCATACTCAAACTCAGCATTTAGAGTTTCAAGAACATTCTCCTTAAAACAGAACCGTTCTTTTCAAGGAAAGACTTCATTCTTGACTATGACAGTAAAACATGTTCTGACACAGAACACCAGCCGATGTGCCATACACATTGCTATCTAATGTGATTTAAAGGATCGCTCCTGTTAAAAACAATGACTGATAAACACACACACACACACCAATATTCCACCATTAAACCATAACATTAAGCCCCCTTACCCCCTTGATTTACTGCACACATACCAACAAACTCAGCTCATGGCAGGCTGTGTGGATTGTGGGTAAAGCTGTCTGATCGCCTCTGAGGTGTTATGTGGTAGTAAAATGCTTAGGGGGAAAAAAAAGGCCTCGCTGTGGGCTTCAGTGAAAATCCAAAATGGCAGCACAGGTGATCACGTGTAACCTCTCCTTGCAGCAGCAGTCTATGATGTCACTTCCGCAGGTCCTACATGCCATCATACAAGTTCTCCATCTTTACCGTCTGCCGGATGAGGAGCTTGGACTCTCTCCTCTCCTCATTCTTGATGGATTTGTTGATATCCATAATCTTTTCACAGATGTATTTGTTCACTTTGGATAGCCGCTGAGTGATCTCAGCACTGTCGGCTGTTTCCTGAGACACACGGTCATACAGACACTCTAGAACGAAAAGGTGGATTAGGGATAGCATTTTAAAAATAGACTCTTATTCGTTAAATGTCCACTTGGACCATATATGCTTTAAAAAGTATCCTTTAAATCTTATACCACAAAGAGCAGGACTCACTCATGGAGTAAATAAGTGGGTGAAACTGTACCTCGTACGATTTTGAGTTTGCTTGGAGAGAGAGGAGGTTTAGGCAGAGCGTCTTTTTTCTTCTTTGTAGCAACACCAGTAACACTGCGGTTTTTCAGCGTCTCTGTGCCCCAGATCATGACAGCCAGGTTCTTGGTGAATTTGGAGTCACCCTGTGTCCGCTGCAGCTGATGCCACTTCTCCTCCTCCACCCAGATACCCCCACCCAGGTGTACCTAGAGAAAAGACACACGTGTCTAATAGTAAGCTATTTTCCCAACATAACAATTAAAAAAAATACTTGATATGATCATTATTTTATAAATCAACAATCATCAGACTTGTACAGAGGTCCACACTTAATGAGTTTTATTTCCAATCACACAATTATTAAAGAGTAAGCTGCTTAATTTAAAAGTGCACCTTTGTTAAGTCCTTTCACTATTCAAATATATATTTATTATTTACCTTGCAACAGACACTGATCAGCCATAACATTAAAAACATTGTGACCACCAATGGGGTAAATAAATAACAGTGATTATGTGACAATGACCATATCCGCAATCTGATTGGTCGGTGCGCAGTTAATAAATCACTTATCTGGATTGGGGCGTATGTGACTGGCAAGTTAGCCGTTGGCTAGCTGCCCTTTGCATTATGAGAGAAGCATTCAGTGTTTTCTCGAACAGAAATGGTACACAGGGAATATCCGAGAGGATAAAGAGTTTACGAAGTCCTGTGAAGTACTCACTGCTTATCAGAAAGCTATTGTTCGTCACAGGAAGGGAAAGAAGCTGAAAGCTACCAAAGCCCTCCCGAACATGGATGAAGACACTTTGTTCAAAAGCAGGTCATTTTGAGATCACACCCCAATAATAATAAAAAGAATCAATGCCTGAAGTAAATTTAAAAAGACTGTTATTTTAAAAATCTGTATAACCAACTACTTATTAACCTTGTTTTCTGTTTTGGAGAAATCTTAGCCCTTTGTCTTTTTGTACAGACCATGCCTTCAGCTCGCTCTGTACTTGTACTAAAAACCTCGGGCTGACATTTCTCTGTACAGACCTCACGTTCGGTAATAATTAGATTTAATTTTGTTACAGTGGCACCTGCCGCATAGTGTGATGGGTTAGGCAGAAAGTGAACGGTCAGTTTTTGAAGTTGACATATTCAAAGTGAGAAAAATGAGCAAACATAAGGATCTGAGTGACTATGGCACGTACAACCAAAGGTTAAATGAGTGAGTTTATTCATCTCCAAAACAGCAGGTCTTGTGGGATGTTCATGGTATGCAGTGTTGATGCTCCCAACACCATGCTTCAATGGGAAAATTATGTTTTCAGGGTGATAAACATTTGAAGACTTATACAAGTCCAGCTTTGGTCTCATCAAACCAGAAATGGGACATGACCAGGCAAAATTATTTTTAGTTATAAATTTCAAAAAGTGTGCGACTTATTCATAAAACCCCCAGCTTCCCAATACACACTGAATTCATTAGGAAATATCCCTTATGTACCAGAGTGAATCAATTCTGAAACAATGGGGTGGGAGGTTTCTTGTCTTTGACTCACTGCAGGTGTCTATCCATAGTCCATGGACTTCAATGATGCTGTTTTGTTGTCTGTGTGATTTTTAGGACTGATTTTTCAGCTTTGACACCATGTTCTTATTAAATGTCCCTTTAGAAAGGTCGACATGTAGGGGGATTAGTGGAAACAGAAATGGATGAAAGGCAAGACTTGAAGTAAAATTATCAATAATTGGATAATTTCATCTCCAAAGCAAATCAGTAAAATAATTCAGGGAAAAAAAATGCTTTTTATCTGAAAGTCATGTTAATGAATTAGATGTAATGTTCCTCACAGAATTTTTCACAACCCTGAAGCCAGTAGCAAGCCTCCTCCCCTATATAACTTGAGTTATCATGTATCGTTGTTAGTTTCCTGAGAATTTTTTTATAAAAGTTTAATGAAATTTTCATGTGTCTTTTTCTTGTAATGTCACACTCATAGTTTTTTCTTTAAAAAAAAAACAAAAAAGAAACAGAAGCATCATTGGATATCTCTTCTCCCCTGCCTAAATACCTCATGACCTTAACTATGCCCATACTCAAGATTAGGGACTTATGGCTTCAACGTTTAATGTGAGACTGGTTGAAATGGCACAGACACCTTATAAATGTAACGTCTGTCACGTTGGAATTGCCAACATGTTGACTTGAGCAGTTTCCACAGGCGACATGGCATTTTTTCATGCGTTCACAAGTGAGTATTGTGTGAATAGCTTGTTCTGTTTGAGCTACAGATCTCTCCAGCTCCTTCAGAGTTAACTTTAAAGTTGGCTTTTGCTCCTTAACCAGTTACGAACCTCTTCTAGAAAGAGTCATGGTTGCACCATTCTTTTCATGTTTTTACTAATGGCTTTACTGGTGCTCTATGGGATGTCAAAAATGTAATCTATTTTAATATCCAATCCCAACCTAACTGTTTTGATATTATGGGTAATTTAATAATAGATTCATTACATACAATCCCAGTTGTGTCCATTTCAGGTCCGTACTACAACTTTTAACAATTGGTAAAAGTTAACAATTCGAGCTGATAACTTATTCCACAATACTTTGAGCACAATACATCCTAACATCATGTCCACAAATAGAACCTGAACACTACTGCATGCATGATGCGTTTACTGAGACACAGATAGGACAGAAATGCTGATAAACATTATTCTATTACAGCTTGGACTTTGTTGATGCATAGATCAGGTTTCCTGGATCTTAAGGTTCACCTGATTTGATGAGCTGGGTACCTTCCTAGTAACTCAGGAAATGCACCTTTATGCAAGGCGTGGTACACATGGGCTGCAAACTTTTTATTATCATATACAGTACACACCAGTCCTCCCTCCCCATCCTCCATGATTCACTTTGGAGAAAACCTGGGGTGATTATGACTAACGCTTCATAAACATACTCAGGAATGAAGGTGTTGCCAGGCAGACTAACATGTTTTGACAGACACCATACCAGAGTGTCGACTTTTAAGTTACATTGTGGAAGACGATGCCAAAGAAACCATCAGGAGGATTGTCACTCGGAGAAGTCTTTAGGCCGGCTTCCAGAGGCCTTTCCCCTAAAGTAACTAATGTGCTTTAGGCTGCTGGCCAGCAGACATGCTTTTCCCTGCTCTTAGAGGAGATCTGTGTTCTCTGGCTAGCTGTCACTCAGGACGACTCCTGTGGTACAAATAATTAATATGGACAACGTGTGGGTTTGTAAGGCCTAATTTGCTTTTGTTCTTCATGCTTGATCTGAGTTAAAGAAAGATGGAATAAGGGTTGGATGTCTGTTAAGCTGCTGGGAAATAGCAACATAAATGCTCTAGTTAAAATGCCTACTTGGACAAAAGATTCATAGCCAATTAGAGGAAACTAAAAAGCCTGAACAAAAGATTACACAGCCCCAAAGCACGGACTATTCGAAAAAGATGTGATCAGCTCCAAAAGGACACAAAAACAAGCGTCTCTCTCTCTCTCTCTCTCTCAAACACACACTTACTTTTCCATCACTGAAGGTATAGATGGTCCTTGGGGAAGGGGAGTGGGTGGAGCTAGTGTTAGCTTCCTCTCTGCACATTTCCTGTGGTTCAGGTATTGGATCCACCACCTCAGCTTTGATTGTCTGAGTGCCGTTATCGTGCATTGGTTCTGTAAGCAGTACAGCATTCAACCACAAGTTAATTACCACATCAAATTTTAATATACTGGCATAGCTTGAAGTGTGAAATAAAACAAGAAAGAACATAAGAAAATGATTCACATACAGCCCACATGCACACACACTTTGGTTAGCTGCCTAAAAGAGCTTCCTCTGTGCCCTGCGAGAGACTGGTTATTTTAGCTCAGTAAGCTGGCTTGGTGTTGACCCCTGATGGAGCTAATGTTTTAATATTGGTCAGTGCACTGCATTCCTGACCCCAAATTAATAAAGCCAGGAACATGAACACAAACTCAAACACACCCACACACAGACACACACAAGGCGTGGATATTGATCTGGACCTTTTTTGACATTATGTCCTCTTTAAGCATTCCGTAGAAGAAATTATACGCACACCACCACCTAACAACGGGAAATGATTCGATTCCCAAACCAGCAGGAAAAATGTGTGGCGGCGGGGGGCAGTGTGCTGCACCCTCCCTTCCTCCACCTTGATGGCTGAAGTGCCCTTGAGCAAGGCACCTAACCCCCAACTGCTCTCCGTGGGCCCCCAATGTGTGTGGCAGCCCACTGCTCCGAGTGTGTGTGCTCACTGGTTACGTGTGTGTGTGTGTTCACTTTGGATGGGTTAAATGCAGAGGCAATAATTTCCCTTGCAGAATTAATATAGTACATCAAAATAAAAAAATTCAAAAATAAAATACTTCTTTGGAATACAAACAACATAAATTCATTTGTGTATAACAGCAAACAATCCCACCCCCATCAACAATTTTTCTTCATATCCTGACCCCAGCACAGTCATCCATGGTTGTGGGTCCAAGATGGCTTAATAACAGTGAGAGTGAAGGCTGGCGTTATTCCTTCTCCAGGCACTAACCAACTGAGGGAGTCTGGGTGAACTTAGGGCTCTAACATCATTATGTGTTTTCTCAGTTTTCTCTCACTCTGTACAACTTACATTTCAGAATGGTTTCGAGAGCTGAGTGGCTATCATGACATTGCTGAGCTGTCTGGATTTTCTGCATATGTCTTGTGGACCCATACTCCTTATTCTTAATATTAAGTCTCTATAAAGGTGTTATTACTGAAGTCAGTGAATTGATTTCATAGATCTCAGAATATATAATTACTGATTATTTTTTATAGATAATGTAATAAATACACTGCATAATGAGTCCACTGCTCACCAAATAACTAGATATGAAAGCTGCATGTTTCAAACCCATTTAAATAGACCATGATGTATTTTTATAAATTTTTTTTTTTTTACATACCATACAAAACATTTGCAACAGATAATTATGAGGGATGATCAGTATTTCGAATACTGTACTTGCTTTGAATTGATTTTAAAAACACTCAATGATAAAAAGAAACGATAGTGATGCACTTACTGCAATTTTCCTGGACGATTTCAGATTTTCTTTTGAACCGCTATATTGACCTTTATATAAATGCAAAATTTTATTTTTATAATAATTACTATAATTATTATTTTATAGTAACAGTAGCCTAGTAGTAACAGTGGGCAAAGTGTTGAGTGGCTCCTTTTCAATGTTGCTGGACCGTCACTGAATTGGATCCAGCAATATGATTTTTGCAGCGCCCACTCCGCTGTCTGTGTGTGTTTCTCTCTCCAAAAGCCATGTTAGTGCAGAGATGGTTAAAATGATGCTAGTTCTGCTAGCTTTAAAGTTAGCTACTTTTTCCATTGTTAGGTTCCTCATACTGGCTGTTTTCAGCTGGGTGACCGTGTTTTGTTCCTACTTAACTCTGTTGCTTCGAACGTTTTCGTGGTGGTTTCCCCCACGGTTTACTTTATCCTTACATGTATTGCAAATTGCAGGCTTTATGACTTCACCCAAAGTGAAGATCTTCCACAGTGATGATGTTAGTGGGTGGCTATTAGCGTGTGAAACATGTCTGGACATGTGAATCTGTTATCTGGTCAAGGCTGGGGACACCGAAAAGTGGCCGATTCCAGTCTCCAGCCAGTTTCTTGGGGCATCTCTAATGACAATGGTGATGGTTAAAGAGGCATGATGTTGGAAGAGGAGCTGGTTGGATTGTCCAATTTACAAAAGAAAAACTTAAGAAGAGATGGTGAAGGAAGGGATAAAGACAGCGTTTCCCAGAACATGTTCTGTCAACTGTTTTCTTAAACAAACGTTGTCATTGTGTACAACACAGTCGCAGTTTGTTAAGGAAAGTATACACTAAGCTGTCTGCAATCCCACAGCTGTTTATGCAGCTGCTTTGCAACAAATAACGCAGTGTTTTAAACAAATGCTTTAAGGAAAATACATTAGTTGAAGTCTCCATGATTTGAGAGAATCATTATGAGCGTTGATTTGTATCCGTATGGTTTGTAGATTTGCGTTAAACCAAACAAGAAATAAACTTTATCAAAATCTCCATCTGCTGACAATTATCAACTCATATACCACCCATCACTTACTCACTATATATAGACTGAGAGGACGTATTAGAGAAGAGTACAGCATATAGAGAGTGTGTGTGTGTGTGTGTGTGTATGTGTGTGTGTGTGTGTGTGTCTCACCACTACCCAGCCTCATGAGAAGCACGTCCTGTAGGCGGCGGTTAAAATCCCGTAGTTCCTTGACCTCAGTCAGCAGACTGCTGTGCTCCTTAAGCTTCTTGGCTTGCTGCAGCAGCTGTCTGCGTGTTCGGTCGAGCTCCTGCTGCAGCCGCCGAACCTCCTCCTCCTGCTGCCTGTAGCTGTGCACCAGCTCCTCATAGAGGATGCGGGGCACCACAGCTTCTTCCTCCTCCGGCTCCTCCTCTTCCTCCTCACGCAACTCCTCACCCTCAGCACATGAGCTCACAGCGTTTCTTTCCAGACGTGCAACTACTGCGGCAAGGCTCTTGGAGGAGTTAGAGGCCCGTTGCTGCTCCTGACACTGTACCTACAAGACACATAATCTTTCACTTAACTGATATTTAACTGGCACTTAACGCAGAGAGGATACGCTGTAAAAAACATTAGAAACCTAAACATAGGTTTAGGAAATATACAGTATAGGTACAGTCCCTTTTGAAAGTGTGGGAACGTCAAGGCCAATTATTTTGGCCACTTTAATTTGATGACCCAAATAAATAAGTATAAGAAATGAGAACATTCTGTAAATAAAAGACAAATAAAAATAAAGCAAAAAGAACAAAAAGTGCTGTACTGTTAGAAGGAGCTGTGTTAGTGCTGGAATGGTTGGTCTAATAGCTGAACATCCTAGTTTTATTCTGGATGCTTGCTTTATTTTGTTTTGCACACACAAACAAAATTATTTCACAAAAAAAACAAACTACCAGGGTCAAAATTATTAACCTGGGTTTACACTGGGCTACAGTAATCTCCATGATTCAAAAAAGCATGCAGCTCCACGATTTATAACCATGCTTGGAGCACGGTTGGAGTATAAAAAGGAGGCGGGGTGCATCCCAGAGATGAGACTTGAAGGAATCGTGTTTCCAAGTTCATCAAGATTCCCTACGATGGGGCATCAAGGTCTGTTACGCTCAGTTAAGCTCTACTACAATGCCCACAGATCACCGGTTCGAATCCAGGTTGATGCTGCAGCCATCCGCTACCGGGAGTCCATGGAAACTAATTAGCCGAGCTCTCACGGGAGGGATGGATAGCGTACGCTCACTTCCCTGTCTCTCACAGTGATCACCAGCCAATCATGGGCATCTGTGAGCTCATTCGTACGAGGGGGCGGATCACGCTTTACCTCCGAGCGTGTTAGGTCGCCACCAAATACACATGCGCAGCAGTTCGTAAAGAGGCGGGTGGCAGCATCAAATGCCACAGAGGGTGCATGTGCATGCTTACGCCCCTCCCTGGTTGGTGGTGGTCATGTGATAGGGAAGGCAACGCTTGATGTATGGAAACTGAAGAAACAACTAAATTAGGGAAGAAAAAAAAAAAAGGGGGGGGGGGGGGGTTTAAAATAAAATAAAAAAAAGAAATCACCTTCTGATCCCACAACCCCCCA
>JBCNYH010000015.1:13406224-13419900 GCA_039654325.1 Tandanus tandanus
AGATATATCTCAGTGCAACAGAGAACCTTATCAGTGTAACAGATATATCTCAATGTAACACAGAACATTATCAGTGTTGCGCAGATATATCTCAGTGCAACAGAGAACCTTATCAGTGTAACAGATATATCTCAATGTAACACAGAACATTATCAGTGTAACACAGATATATCTCAATGTAACACAGATACATCAAGTGTACCACAGAACATTTTCAGTGTAACACAGATATATATCAGTGTAACACAGATATATCTCAAGTGTACCACAGAACATTATCAGTGTAACACAGATATATCTCAAGTGTACCACAGAACATTTTCAGTGTAACACAGATATATCTCAGGTGTACCACAGAACATTATCAGTGTAACACAGATATTTCTCACAGTAACAGAGAACATTTTCAGTGTAACACAGATATATCTCAATGTAACACAGATCTTTATCAGTGTAACACAGATATATTTCACTGTAACAGAGAACATTTTCAGTGTACCACAGATATATCTCAATGTAACACAAAGCATCAGTGTAACACAGATATATCTCAATGTAACACAGAACATTATCAGTGTACCACAGATATATCTCAGTGTAACACAGAAAAGTATCAGTGTAATACAGATATATCTCACTGTAACACAGATCTTTATCAGTGTAACACAGATATATCTCAATGTAACAGGGAACATTTTCAGTGTACCACAGATATATCTCAATGTAACACAAAGCATCAGTGTAACACAGATATATCTCAATGTAACACAGAACATTATCAGTGTACCACAGATATATCTCACTGTTACACAGAACATTATCAGTGTTACACAGATATTTCTCAATGTAACAGATAACTTTATCAGTGTAACACAGATATATCTCAGTGTAACACAGATATATCTCAATGTAAAAGAGAACATTATCAGTGTAACAGATATATCTCAATGTAACAGAGAACATTATCAGTGTAACACAGATATATCTCACTGTAACACAGATATATCTCAGTGTACCACAGAACATTTTCGGTGTAACACAGATATATCTCAATGTGACACAGGCATTTATTAGTACAACACTTGTATATCTTAATGTAACACTAAATATTATCCATGTAATACAGATCTATCTCACTGTAACACAGAACTATATCAATGTAACACAGGTATATCTTGATGTAACACAGAAGTATTCCCTGTTTAACACAGGTATACATATCTCAATGTAACACAGAAGATTATCAATGTAACAGGTTATATCATAAAGTAATGCTAAATACTACCTGTGTAACACATATCTATCTCAATATAACACAGAAAGTTATCAGTGTAACACAGATATATCCTGATGTAACACTGAACACAGATCTTTATCAATAAAACACAGAAATGTATTAAGGCCACACAGGTACAGTATATCCTGATATTACAGATAAATATCATGATATAATAAATAAATAAATTAATGAATAAATAAATAAATAAATAAATAAATAAATAAATAAATAAATAAATAAAAACATGATATCTGTGTAACACAGATCTATATCGGTATAACACAGAACTGTATTAGTCTAATACATGTATATTTTGGATGTAACTCAAAATATTGTCTGTGTAACACAAATCTATTATAATGAACAACAGATTTTTATTCATTTATCCTAATGTAAATCTTTTTTTATGAACGTAAAACAGGTATATCGCAGTGTAACAGAACTTTTCCAAAAACACTGACTAAAGCATTTTAAAAAGTCTGTCATGCTGATGTTAATTTTTCAGTGACAGCAATGCAGTGTCATCATAAATTTATAGTTGCACTCATAGTTATTTCATCATACTACATTGTAGAAAATAAATGTAGGAGTAGACAGGATTGGTCAGACTTTCTACAGGAGTTAAAAACAGGATTGCACACACCTCTATCCCAACCTACACACTCTAGCAAGATATGTGACCACCAGACAAACACATAAGCTCTCAGAGCCCACACCGGTGCTATAGATATACACAATCACGAGATAACAGGGTATATTAGCTAGCTAGGCATTCGGACCCTTGACCTACTGATTTCCTGCTCTTGTTTTTGATCCTCTTCTCTAAGATCAGAGTGCTACCATCCTTCATTGTCTGCTTAATGCTTCTCAGCCTTATTCAGTGACTTTCATTTCCACCTCCAGTGGCTCTGTGGCTAGAGATCTGCTACAGGCTGCTGTAAACCTCTGCATTGCTGCTACGCAATCAGCCAGAGTTTTTGCTGCAGCTTAGTGCTCAGTCTGCCACAAACACTACTGCAGAGTGGAACAGCATGGAGCGGGAAGTTTATGAGCCCAATTCCTCACTCTAGAAAAGCCATCTATATAGTATACTGGCCTGGAATATTGGGCTTTTTTCATCATTTGCTGGGTGTCAAAGCTCTGAGCTCTCATTCTGTATATATGTGTGTATAAACTCATTGGTGTATGTGTGCATTGGTGTATGTGTGTGTGAGTGTGTGGGGGTGTTTGCATTTGTGCACATATAAGTTTAAGTGTCAGAGTGTGTATGTGAGAGATTGATGCACTAGTGCTCATGGCACGATTGAAACCCTTTGCTCCATAAACCTGTCAGCCCCGGGTCAGGCTGAGCACCTGTCACCCATCCCACTCACTCCTCCCTGTCCCACACAAATAGGAAAATGGAAGGATTTGTGTCTGTGGCCTTGAGAGGCCACTGCTAAATCATCAAGTGACAGAAACTCTGAGCAAGACTGAATACACAAACACACAGGCAAACACAATCATTGCTTTTTACTATTAAACCTGATAAACTATAAACACAATAGATAAGCTACTTACATACTTCGGACTTTTTTACAGCAGCCAGTGTCCCAATTACTGTAATTTCCTCTTATGCTATCCTCTGAGCCTCAATATTCCTCAGAATACCATTAATGCAATGTTACTTTTCATAATTTTCTCATCACATAATCTCATGCAAACGTACTGGTTACTCTGTTGCCATTCAGTAAAAGATTTTAAGAACGTTGAAGGGGCTCATTCACCGGGCATATTAAATAAACATGAAATACAGTGTTATCTCTTGGAAATAAAATAAGATAAGAGATCTTTATCATCAACCATTTGCTTACTCCTGTACGTGAGTGTCAATGACTCCTGCAACGGGCACGATGATATTAGTAAACATCGCCATCTTCTTTTTTTCTTTCTCTTGAAATCATATACATTCTGTTTCTTAACACTTGATCTCAGACTTTTCCACTTTCTACAAATCACTGTTGCACTGCCAAGTTATCACGCACTGCAAGATAAGTTCTCTTGTCATGTGGCCTTGTTATTGTTATCGTTATGGTAAACATACACAGCACCAAAACAAGATGTAAAAGAGGTAAATGAGAAAAACTAAGCATGTGAGCTGGGGTGGATTCTTTGCATTCAGACAAAATTAACTGATCATGAAAAAACACATAGGCTACTCACTAGTTAATGTGCACCTTCAAGCCTGTTGCTCTTTCCCTTAAAATACACTAAATATGGCGGATGCCAGCAAGTCCCAACCTTTCCTCAAACTTTCCGTGTGGAAGTCTCCAACTTGTTGCTTTTCCTTGCAAACAGAAAACTAATACTTTTCTAAACTTTTACTAAAACTTTTCAAATTCTCACGACATGTGCGGACTGTGTGAGAAGAGTTTGAGACTATTCCGCGTCAGAGCCTTATTTTGCGATATTCGCCGACATTTCAAACATATTTGAAATTTTTTGCGATGAGTTCACAAACCAGGCGACCAAAACGCCATGCCGTAAATGTTGCGTGACAAATTTGAGAAGGAAAAGCAACATCTGCGAATTGCCATTCGCATCAATGGCTTTTCTATTGCACTTCTATTGTGATCACCCACTTTCTTTCTTTCTGGGAGATTTCAGCACCATGGACAGCTTCAGAAAGCTGGCTGATTCAATGAGACGACCATGTGCTGTTTTGTGACTTTATAAAAATCTGAATCTAAAAGCGGTAGCGACAAATGTGCTTAAACAAAAATTATCAATTTACAATTTGCACTTTCTTTTATCCTTTTTCTCTCTTCTGTAAGCTAGGTGCATTGGTGCTACACTCCTCTCAACACCTCTGCTCTCTCCATCACTCTCTTCAAACTAATGCAGTATTGTGTGACTTTCTCTTTTGTAAGTACAGAAGAGCAGGTCTTACACCGGCACTACTCTGCTTTCATTTCTCTTTGAGTTAGAGTTGCCCCTTCTCCCTCCCTCTGAGCCACACACACACACGCACACACGCACACACGCACACACATTCAGAAACACACAAACGTTAACACAAACACACACAGTGGTGGCACTTGGAGGTTCTCTCCTTCTGGGCTGTACTCCATTTTATTTGTGATTTGAAGTGACCTTTCCAATTCAGCTGCAGGTCCTCCTCTTATGATTTATGTGCCCCAACAAAAAGAATAGTGTGGCAAATTTGAGTGTAAAAGAAGAAAGGGCAAGAAAGAAAAACGTGCATGACAGTGAGAGACAGACCGAGAGAGAGAGAGAGAGAAAGAAGAAAAGCTAAGTGATATCATAAGCAGAAGAGAGAAGAGAGTAAACGGACAGCAGTGAGCAGCACTTAAATGCTGAGAAGAGACACTAGTGGTAGCTGTGTGCATGTATATGTGCTTCATATAGTCACACCCACTCAGCTTGTGCCTCCTAGCCACTCTCAAAGCACATAGCGAACATCACATTAAACATCTATCCTTGCATCAGATGGACTCTGAACTATGGAGCAACAAAAGACAATAGCAGATCATGTAAATTATCACCATTACACACACGACTGCTTTTACATTGCTGTTTGGGACTGGATGGTGATATACCTTTCAATAAGCATTTGTCAGGTGTAGTATGAATAATTAAAATATTGCTTTAATCTTCTTCTTCATACACTAGATGTCTCTCCCTTCACTTCAATGTAGAACTGCAGGTATGACCACTACATTTAACCCTTGTGGACCATGTTAAAATGTTCTGTCTATCTCAATTTCCCATATACACCCTCTCCATCCAACCTATAAGCAAACAGTCACATCCACAATCAGCCTGATCTTGACTGGCATATCTGTAATACTGGCACTTATGTGTGGCTTGTACTGATAGAAAGTGATAGTTGGACTGACAGTCAGTGAATCGGCAATTTGTTAACAATATAAATATTGAGTGAACTGAGATTGCTGGGTTTCTCACCTCACTGAACTCTTTAATCAGAGTTGGAGACATGGGATGAGCAAGCACAAAAAAAAAAAAAAATGGGCACTGATTCAACTTTAAGTGACACCTGAGAGCGGGAAACAGCAGCAGTGCACCGTGCCAACCTAAATATTACCACTGACGGGTTCTACGCTAAAAGCCGGTAAGACAAATGACACTCATTCCCGGACCATGCATTTAATCACAGACTCTTATAATTAATGCTACACTCCATTGCCCAAACAAATATCTTTGTCAAGGTGCTTGTTGCTGTACAAGTCCTTCTCCTGTTCTTAAAGGCATGATAGCAGTGGTGCTATAATTGCCTCTGTCCTGAAGATTCCAATTCATCCTGAAAAGACCTCGCTGCTATCCAACAAGTCCATAAAATATTTTATCACTCTGTCATTGGCTAAACTTTAATAAAGCCTGCGACCTTGTGGGAATGCACAGGGGAGAAATTAGGTTTTGTCGTACTGTCGGCAGATGCGGCTCACTACCTTGCAGGGGTCCTTATCACAGCCCCACTTAATTACCTGCTTTAATTTGAACTGTTTTTAAAATGACCCCCACACCAGCACAAGACAGGCTGGTTTAATTAAACAAATGAATTCTGTGCTTATCTAATGAGATCAAAGCACTCATTTGTCACAGTAATAGTTAAGAATGCTGATAATATTATCAGTGGATCTCAAACTGGGTTTTACCGCACAGGAGGACTGGTGATCTAATGTCCCATTTCTTTTACGCTGTGATGTACATCAGCTTATCAATGCCTATAATATCAGATTAGGAGCAAAAGACAGATTAGCTTGTTCATGTATAACCAATTTGTAACAATTTGCATTCTCTAGAGACATGTCACACGGGATACATAAATAAAGTCTATAATCATAAAATATTTTAACTGAATATATTTATGACAAAGACACACACACACACACACACACACACACACACACACACACACACACACACACACACACAATGAATCGCCATGGTAATGCAAGGCAAAAAATAATGTTTTAATGGCATCACATTGGTATTTTCAGTAAACAGCCATTAATTGCATTAAGATGATCTTGCACTGCTGAACCTTACATCATGGTGCACTTATCAGACTTTTACAAGCATATAAAACAAGTATAGAAAATATTTCAGAGGAATTAATTCAGACTCACTGTTATTTGTCCTCTTCTCTATATCACCAAAACACACAGCATTAAAAACGCAGTCACACACCAAGGTTAGTACTTAAATAATACTAAACACAAAAGGCATAATGCAGTAAGTGTATATGAATGTGTGAGTGCTCAAAATATTTCTAACAGCATTCAGAGTTGCATATGACGTAGGCATGACTAAAGTCAGAAGCCTACCACTGTACTCTGACAAATTAAATTATACAGGGAATTAAAAATACAACAACAAACTGTGGTAGAAATGCCACTGTTGTGGCATAGTATGGTGTGTAAATTCTGTCTTTGACACTTCCTCAACCTCAGCTACATCACTCAATCTCATAAGTGATACTTATTCATTAATTCATTCTCTGAACTGCTTAATCCTACTAGAGTCATAGGGAGGTTAAAAGCCTACCTCAGCCAACTCTGAACACCCTGCAAAAACAGGATACACCCTAAACAGCTCGCCAGACCATCGCAGTGCCAACATATACACAACTATTCACAGTCACATTCACACCTTGGGTCAATTTAACAGCCGATTAGCCAAATGTGCCTGCGATGGCCTGGAGAGCTGTCCAGGGTGTACTCTGCCCTCGCCGAGAGTCGGCTGAGATGGGCGCCGGCCTCCCCGCGAACCAAATTAGGATTAAGCGGTTCAGAAAATGAATGAATGAATGAATAGCCAAATGTGCTGTAATGTACAGCCAAATTTGGACTGTAGGAGGAAACTGGAGTACCCGGAGGAAACCCACGCAAGCACGGGAAGAACATGCATACTCCACACAAAAAGTGCCCTCACTGAGCCCAGGACTTGAACCCAGGACCTTCTTGCTGTGAGGCAAGACCACTGACCACTCTCTCCTGTTTGCTAGTACTTTCTCTCACTCACTCATTTGCTGAACCGCTTAATTCTATTAGGGTGGCAGGGAGGCTGAAGCCTATCTCAGCTGACACTGGGTGAAGGCGGTGTACACCTTGAACAGCTCACCTTACAACACACACACAACCATTCACACTTGGAAGGAAACCGGAGGACATGGAGAAAACCCACACAAGCACGGGAGAACATTCAAACCCTTGTTTGTACCTAAAAGTAAAAATCTCCTTCTAACCCATTTTTTTGTTACATTCCATTGGATTCCACACTGCAAAAACAATAACTAGTTTCTGTTTCAAGAATAAAAGTCTTCAAATGGATCTGACTCAAAAATAAAGCTTTGGCATTTGCAACTAACAAAAACTTTTCTGTCCAGCAAACATCTCTCCTTTGCTGTGCTAACAAGTACTTTCATATCATAGGGATTTTTAAGTTCTATTGCATAATGTTACCCTGATCATTTGAGTTTTCCCCAAATTTTAGTTCATAGTTCACCTTCCATTTATATGTTTGCGTATCTTTTCAGAAAACGTTTATCTGTGCATTCTCAAACCTGAATATCACAAACTGGAAAAGTCAAACAACAGAGCTAGACCAAGAAGTCATTAATTTCATTCATTCATTTTCAAAGCCGCTTAATCCTAATTAGGGAGTCGTGGGGAGGCTGACGCCAATCTCAGCAGACTCTGGGCAAAGGCCGGGTACACCCTGAACAGCTCACCAGGCAACATTCATCGCAGGGCCAACACACATACAACCATTCACACACACTCTCACATCTAGGGGTGATTTGGAACCACCAATCAGCCTACTGTGCATGTTTTTGAACTGCGGGAGGAAACCAAAGTACCTGGAGTAAACCCACGCAAGCACGGGGAGAACATGCAAACTCCATACCGAAATAGCCCCGAGCTCGGGAAGAGAATTTGCAATATGTGTTTTATTTTTATTTATTTCTATTTGGTGATTTCAATCTTTTTTTATTATTTGTATTAATTTTGGGTAGCAAGGTGGTGGTCACCATTAAATGAAGACAGGTAAAGCACATCGGACATGTGATGCAAGAAGGAGGATGTCACCTGGTAAGATACCTGATTTTAAGTGTTCCAGAAGGGAAAAAAAGAAGAGGGGAAGACCAAAAACCAGTATGCTGAACAACATCAGGAAATGGACTGGTGTAAGATGGAGAAGATGTCAGAGAGAACACAGGATCAAGAGGGATGGAGCTTGCTAGTGGAAAGCTTAACTTCTACCCAAGAAGTTTGCGACTGACTGACTGAAGGTGGAATAGTGGTTAGTACGTCCGCCTCACTGCAAGAAGGTCCTGGGTTCGAGTTTCGGGCTTGTTGAGGGTGTTTCTTTGTAGAGTTTGCATGTTCTCCGCATGCTTTCATGGGTTTTCTCTGGGTACTCTGGTTTCCTCCCACAGTCCAAAGACATGCACATTAGGCTAACTGGCTGTTCAAACTGACCCAACGTGTGAATGTGAGTGTAAATGGTTGTGTATATGTTGGCACTGTGATGGTCTGGCGAGCTGTTCAGGGTGTACCCCACCTTCACACAGTGTTGGCTGAGATGTATGCCAGCCTCTCTGCAACCCTGATAGAATTAAGTGGTTTGGCAAATGAGTGAGTGATGAGTGTATGTATTATACAATTATACATTGTTGTTTGATGAAAAGCACTATATAAATAAACGCTACTTACTTAGTATAACTTTGGTAAGATTCCATTACTAAAGCAATGAACAACACAAAGGAATACAGACGAGGGTAATATGTATAAGAAGTTGGGGTGAGAATAAGTACAAATATAAGTTGTTAATGCAAATGAGGCTTGATCTAACTGGTGAACAAGCCAGTGTACCTTGTCCTTGAGCACAAACATTGTGTGTGATTTAAACAAAAATTAATTTGAAGGCTACACAGAGGACTTTGGGAAATGTTTTCCCTCCTAACATCCATTTTCATGATCATTTCAGACTAAAGTGTTAAAAAACAGCAGGTTCAAACCTTTCCTAAATGGTTATTATTGAAGGTACCAAGTGATGGTTTGTTCCTATAAATATTTAACAGCAAGCATATGTAGTTATCATCACAGAGGTGACCTTAGAATTACAGACAGTGCAGCAGAGACGACTGAATGGAGCATTTCAGTAACCGAGGCACCAGTACAATGAAAAAAAAAAAACCCAAGGACAAATGATGAAGGGGAGCCAAGAACTTGGTCAGTGCAGGGACTTTCTTTTGCTTCGGGGCTTCAAATTGTTATTCATCTCTTCAATTTGTAATTATGAAACATGACAGATAATTAGTTTGTAAAATGGTTTCTTTAAAGATTAAGATTTGTGTTTTATGGTTAAAAACTCTTTTTGTTAAACTGTGTTTGTGTAACTATTGATTTTTCCTCTGAGCAATTACTGCAGCCATGTTTGCACTAGAATTAAGACAGACTTTTTAATGACCATTTAGTACTACACACAATGAAAAAGTTGATCAGAAACCACCAACTAGTTACTAAATGACTAATTTAAGGTGCAGAGGCTTCGGAAAGGATTCAGGCATCTTCCCTTTTTGTACAGTAAATTTAAAATGTATTTAAAAGTACTATTATTGTCTTTAAGATATGCACAATAATCCAAAACAAAAACAACTTTTGAACAAATTGATTCAAAATTCCAAACTCTCGCTCACGCACTCACTTCCCAAACCGCTTAATCATACTACGGGAGGCTGGTGCCTATATCAGCCAACACTGGAGGAACTCCAACTGGGGTTAAACTCCAAGTACTATGTCTGGCAAAAACCAAACTGAAGAACATGTGGTTAGTCTGTCTATAACCTATGTATCAGATAGCCAAAAAGACCTCATGGTAGATGATTTTTTAAGACCTCATGGTAGATGTTTATAATCGTCATTATACCAAAAGTAATCTGGGCACTTCCATCAGAATGCGTGACAACCGGTGAGCTACATTGCTTTCCAGTAGGGTGTGGCTTCCAACATCTACTGGCAGCAAAAGATTTCCAATCAGGACCTGTACAGAAAAACAGGCTGTAAAAAAACTTGATGTCCAATAAAAGAATTCCAAAAACTGCCCTGAGATGGACGCCATCAGGCAAAAGGAGGGTCAAGTCAAAAGAACCTAGCACAGAACAGTTGAAGCAGAGCTTAAAGAGGTGGATTTCTCATGGAGACAAACATCTGCCCTTGTGTAAGGTAGAGACAGCTAGTTGCAGCCATATGCCCCGCTCCAGGTCCAAGTGAATAAGTGAGTGGCATCCATTGACGGACTGTTTGGTCATGCTGAAATTAATTGTGGGTCAAGCAACCGTGAATGTATCTGTAAGGCATACGTGGCTTACTGCATGTTACTGTAGATGCCCATGGAGGTGAAAATGTACATGAAACAGTAACTGCCACATATGCATCACAGGTACTGCCATTAAACATGACGGCTGTTAGGTACGCAACACAGATGCTCACGTTTTACAAATGAGTGCATATTTCCTCCACTCATATTTTTTTGAGTGAGATCACCTCCAAAATCTGTGGTCATGGGATGGCCACGGTAATCCCAGCTATGATTTAAATGTATCAACCTGCCATGTAAGGTCTATGCTTAAAGATGTCTAAGTGTTTTCTAGCATTTCTCATGCAATGCTTCAATTGTGATGTAAGCTCCTGTAGTAAACTGTAAATAAGAACTCTTACATACTATGCAGTGTTTAAATGACCTTATTAAAAAAGCATTAATAAAAAGAAATGTAATCGGCAGAACAGAATTAATTATTATTATTATTATTATTATTATTCATCCACTGATGTCGAACAGAGTCGCATGAACAGAGATCAGTCGGGTAAAGAGACGGTGATAAGACTCATGTTTAAATGTTGTGAGTGATGCTGGATGATGCTGATAATCAAGGTGAGAACTTATTTCCTATTCCAATTCTTTTAACGTTGGCAATAATGCTGCTTTTCCTTAAGTGCATTAGGTCACAAATGTAGAGGGAGAAGGTTGCCTTTCTTTTCACTTTCAAGAGTCATATATGATGTATATTACATGGGAATGGTTATCTCGGCCCGCAATCTAATACATAACGTACAATAATAATAATAAAAAAGAACGAGGGAAACAACACGAGTTGCACATAAATCAATCTGGGTAACTTTCATCAGAGGGTAAAACCTCAGAAGCAGAATTCCCCCCACTAAGTTCTTCCTAATTCACCACTGCATCATCTTCTTCAGTTCCAATGTGTGCTCCTCTAAGAAAAAAACCTGGGAAGTTTCACACTGTAAACTTGCCAGTGAATATATTCACACCCACATTTCGCTTTGCATATGATAAAAGGAGGGGTGCATTTGTCAAATCAGCTTTCTCCTCCTGCTTGCTTATCGAGACCTATATAACATATGTTGCGCAACAGTGCATGCTGGGGCTTCATTGAGCTGTCTATATTTATAATGGGGAGTGTGAGAGGAAACATCAGCTGTTTGACAAAGAGCAAATCATGAACTGTGTTTGTAGCAGATTTGCAATGGATATATGCCTTATACCAGGGGAAACAGGGATGCAGTGGCTTATGGGAATGACAACAAAGTGAGGGAAAAGGAGAGCGATGTGCTGAGGGAAAATAGCCTCTTAATGGCCACCCCTCCTGCTTAAAGCTAGTGTGCAAATGCTATGTTTTGCTGTGCACCCAGCACGGTGTAGACTAGCAACAAATTAGCATCAAACTACCCACACATTACCACCCTCTTTTATCTTCAAATCGCCTACATTAGGAGGTCCACATTTGCTCAAAAATGTTCCACATCCAGTCTGCCTGTTGCTAGCCACACATAGCATATAGTATCTACTTAACATTTATAGTACAGGATGAGACATATCAAGCAACCGGCACATCGTTTCAAGTAGCGTATTGCAACTCTTGCTTCACAACAAGGATAATTATAACATACGAAAATGTCAATTAAAGATGCATGTTATGGCTGTTGTGATGGCTCACTCTCATCATCTTGTTTCTATAGGTAGACAGGGAGATTGGAGATGAGAGCCTCCAGTCTGCTGCGCAAAAATTGTGCTGTTGTGTTTATAATGCACTAGAACAGCTGAGGACACACCAGCGACAGCAGCATGACAAATAATACCTGTGCTCAATTGCACACTCGAGATGTTTTACACCTGATCAGAAGCCTTAATGAGCTGGCACTGAGACAGGAGGAGAGATGAGGGGAAAAAAGAGAGATAGAAAGAGGAAGAAAAAAAGAGTGAGAGATCTGTATGACTGAAGACATTGTGTCCTCTTCAGAAAGCCTGAGGGTAGAAGTGAAGTCTCTCCAGGATTCAGCAGGCTGAACACATGGACGCCGTACAGCTCCTCTCGCAGATAGAGACAGCTGCAGCCCTGACAGCCACTGACAAATGAGAACCTGTTAAAGCTAAACAGCTCACTCTCAGGGCCCCTCGCCCCAAATAAAAAGAGCTCCCACACACAGGCGCACGCTCGCACGGCCAAGCTGAAGAGCTGTCAGACACACGAGAAGAGAAGAGCGGATCCCCTCTGGCTATGACATCACACACATGGGCGCAGTGCTTGGTGAGGGGCACGACTGCAACACCACATCCATCAGAGAGGAGAAAGCATCCAACAGTATAGGTAGGGAAAAGAGGAGCTGTTCACATGACCTGTCATAAGCATGGCATGACAACCAAATGAAAGGAGGAGGAGGAATAGAAGGAAAAAAGGCAAGGGCTGGGTGATATTTAAGAAATAAAAGATGACAGAGTGTTCTGTTATAGGAAAATAAATAAAGGATAGTATATTGTAACAAATTGTAGTTACGTATAATATTGTGGAACATCCAAATGTTTATGCTCAGTTTTTATTTATTTATTTATTTATTTATTAATTTATTGGCTGAAATGAGCTTCCTTCGCAGGATGGTGGGGCTCTCCCTCAAACCACGTTGAGAAGAGCTAGTTGAGGTGGCTTGGGCATCTGATTAGAATGCCTCCTGAAAGTCTCTCTGCTGTGGTGTTTTGGGCATGTCCAACGGGGAAGAGACCTCGGGTCGACCCAGAGCACGCTTAAGGGACTCTCGGCTGGTCTGGGAACACCTCGGTGTCCCTCCGGAAGTGCTGGAGGAAGTGGCTGGGAAACTTCAGCATATTACTCACTCACTCACTCATTCGCCAAACCGCTTAATCCTCAGGAGCCTACCTCAGCCAACATTGGGCGAAGGCGGGGTACACCCTGAACAGCTCAACAGACCATAGCAGGGGCCAACACACACACACACACACACACACACACACACACACACACACACACACACACACACACACACACACACAC
>JBCNYH010000015.1:13453365-13465865 GCA_039654325.1 Tandanus tandanus
ATAAAAACTAATGCAATAATGTAAGCAAGTCTATCCTGCAGTGAAAATGACTCTTCTTGAGGGACCATATTAAATTTATAACTAAGTCCAGGTGGTGGAAGTTAACAGTGTGCAGATGAAATCCTATTACAGCCCTATTCCTGTCAGATTCTCTTACTCTTTCTCTCTGTTCCTCCATACATTCCTCTCCCCATGTGTGACTGTAGTCACAGAAGCAAGGGATTGTGGTTGGGCTGAATCGAGCTAGGCTAAAATGACATTTAACTGATGTTCACAGGCGAGGCAGGCTCCTGTAGCAGCTAGATAAGACCATTGCTGCTGGCATTTCAATTACACTTTTACTGCCCTGCACATCTGTCGCAAGCCTACTTTCACTGGTTCCTTCCACAGGCAAACGCATCCTCATCCCCCAACTCTGCATCACTTTGCTTTTTCTTCTTCTTTTTTAATCTTTCTCTTTTTTTGGGACTGGAGCAGATTGGGCTGCACTGCTGATCTATGCCCCTGGGGTAAATGTGGTTGGGTCAGTGTGCAGTCATGTAATGTGAGTGGATGGTAGGACTGTGGGTTTCCAATAATAAACACTGACTTTCTCTACAAATCACCAGCATCCTCGGATTATGAGGTCAGGACTAATTTTGGGCCTTTTCGGATTCATGGAACAAAAGACGTAGTCTCATCCACAAAAGATGACAAATCGTTTAAAACACTTCATTATCAAGAGAAAGACAGCGGTATTAGAGGTGCTCGCATGATTTTTAAGGTGACTTCTAATCCGTTCCTAATGTCAAAGCTGATTTACAATGTGTGCTTCCTTTCCTTTTTTTTCACCAGCAACAAGGCTTGGTTACACTGGAGCTGTCAGGAACAATCCTCTTCCATTGTCTGTCATAATTTTCCAGAAGTGTCTTCATTGGCACTAATAGGTACGTTAGTATGAGGTAAGCGCAAGGGGAGGTTTGTGGCAAGCTAATTTCATCTCCACCTCATTAAGAGCTTTGTGCCGAGCGTGTGCGTGTATGTGAGATGGAGAGTTTATTCCACACACACACACACACACACACACACACACACACACACACACACAAACACAAACACACACAAACACACACAAACACACACAAACACACACAGACACACACACACCATCGCTAGTGGCCCCCTTGCTCTAGTTAAACCACTGAGTGATTTGAGCCTGTTCCCCCAGAGCTGAGTGAGGATCGTCGGAGGAGCCGCTCATCCTGTAAATGTAATTACAGCGTGAGCAGGAGGAGCGCATTACCATCCAGCCTGTCTGAGATGTCATTTCCATCGGGCTTGTCAAAGCTCCCACTCTCTTCATGAGAGTCAGCGTGGCAGGAAAACCACACCTGGGGCCTCTGCGGATACCGAAAAACGCTCAGATGCTTCTCGGACTGGGAAGTCATAACTCACTGCAAATTAGCGTGTGAGTCTGAAGCACAATTTGTATAAACTTATGGAGGTGTGTTTGTGTGTGTGTGTGTGTGTGTGTGTGTGTGTGTGTGCGTGCGCGTGTGTGGCCTGAAAAATACAGATTTCTGAATTAGAAAAATTGAATACAACAAAAATAACAACAACAACAACAACAACAACAACAAGATAAGGTGGGATGTTTGCGCCTTGGAAAATGTTTCATGTTCACTTTGCTTAATGAAAGGAAAATAATTTCTTTAGCTGATAAAGATCTAAAAGCAGCCACGCAAACATCTAAATATCTTTGAACTATCCAGTGTAAGGCTCCCGAGTGGCGCATCGACAAGGTGCACGACTATCAACCCGGAGATCGCAAGTTCGAATCCGGGTTGATGCCATGACCGGGAGTCCATGGGAGCTAATTGGCCGAGCTCTCACGGGAGGGAGGGATGGCATACCAGGGATGGCATACCATGGCAATCACCAGCCAATCATGGGCATCTGTGAGCTCATTCATACGAGGGGGCAGATATCGCTTTCGCGCTGGTCGTGCGATAGGGAAGGCTAAAAGTTGATGGGTGGGAATTGGAAACGACTAAATTAGGGAGAAAAAAATTTTGAAAAATCCAAAAAAAAAAAACAAACAAAAAAAAAAGAACTATCCAGTGTAACTACCACTTGCATGAGAAATGCAAACACTGTATTCCATATCGCCGTGCATCACAGGGGAAGATCGTGTAATGTGCATATGTTACATGAAGTGGAGGTAATATTGCAATTCATCAGTACATAGTGATCAGTACATAGTGATCTGTACATAGTGATCAAGTCTCCACAGTATTGATAATGATGCCTAAAATCATGTCTGGTATAAGTAAAATGGTAAGAGGAAGGCCTCATTATATCCCATTTAAAAGAGGTTTCCCCGTCCGCCTCACAGTAAGAAGGTCCTGGGTTCGAGTCCAGGGCTTGGCTAGGGTGTTTCTGTGGGGTATGTATGTTCTCCATGTGCTTGTGTGGGTTTCCTTCAGGTTCTCCGGTTTCCTCCCTAGAACAAAGACATGAATATTAGGCTAATTGGCTGTTCTAGATTGCCCGCTAGGTGTGAGTGTAAATGGTTGTGCGTGTGTGTTTGTGTGTTTCTATCATAGACAGAGTTTCTGCAGTTTGTACTACAGTAGATCTTCTGTGGGATCAGACCAGATGTACTAGCCTTCACTTCCTACACGCATCACTGAGTCTAGGGCACCCATGACACTCTTGACAGTTCACTGGTGGTCCTTCATTGGACCACATTTGGTAGGTGCTTACCACTGCATACCAGGAACACCCCATAAGATTTGCCAGAGATGAAAAGATCCAGTCGTTTAGCCATCACAATGTGGCGTTTTTTTAAAGTCACTCAGACTTCAAAACTGGCTGTTAGCCTAATACATTTCACTCCTTGGCAGGTGCTGCTGTAATAAAATAATCAATGTTATTTATTTCCCCAGTCAGTAGTCATGCTTTTAATATTATGGCTGATCGTTGTATGTGTTGGTGTTTGAGTCTGTGTATGACAGGGAGGAAGGGAGAGAGAGAGAGAGAGAGAGAGAGAGAGAGAGAGAGAGAGAGAGAGAGAGAGAGAGAGAAAGAGAGAGAGAATGGGGCGGATCCTAGACTAAAATGACCAAAGCAGGACTTCAGAATAAAAATAGCTAGATGTCAAACACTGTTTGGGGGCAAATGGTGTCTTTTGATACTGATCGATCTGCAGTGAGACCTGCGCTGGGGAAAAAACACTGCTTAAAATATTTAACAGACTCCTCTAAATAGAGAGGGACATAAATAATATACTCTGACCTCCACAGTTAAAGAGAGGACAGCGTGTCTATTCAAAGCTGAATAATATAACATACTATATACAAAAGTCCATATGCATATAAAGAAGCTCTGTATGAAGTAAGTGTGCATAGATTTTTTTCTTCAGATCCTATTAAAGATAACACTATTTTGTTATTCTCTTCATTTGCCTTTACTATTTCAGCTCTAAAATAAATCCTTTCCTTGGTTCTGACTTTGTCATTACCTTACGCATTATGCAATGCGAATGGTACTGGGATGCGCCAATTTTCGTTCCGCAGAAAATTGTGTGTGTATTTGTCTGTCCGCAGTCCACGAGTGTGCGCTCGGTGCTAGTAAGTTATTACCTTTCGTCTGAGCTATATATTGTTCATGTTATTATTACTAGACATTTGAGAGCTTACAGAAATTGTACTAAAGTAAAGTAATATTACAATAGTCTTTACATTTACATAGACAGGAACTTTGCAATAGGTCTAACACCGGGATCTAATTAGATCATTAGAAGTTCAACTTCTAATGACATAGTAACTAATGTCATGACAGTAATGTTATTCGTAGTATTAATGTAAACGTCATTCAGGTAACGCTATTATACAACAACAGGAATCTGACATGACAGCGTGTGTTCGTTCCACCAGTCATTTTACTCACTTACTATTTTGAGTAAGCAAATAGACTGCTGCAGCTTTTGCACAAACCAGCTTGATGTAGGTTATGAATCCTTACAGATTCTCCAAACACTATTTTGTGTCACTGCACTTCCAGCTGTTTCTGGATAAAACCACCTGCCAAGTACCTAAATTAATAAATAAATGTGGTCATTTATAAACTATGGTTATATCATGATTACAGTGGTATGTCTGTCATAGTTTTTTTCCAACATCCGTGTTGCTAATCACCTGTTTATGAAATACAGAGCCACTTCTAGTACACATCTAGTACATTTTATTAGTTTGCATAATATTTTATTGTATCTCACACTGTCACGGACATTTATGTACAAATTAATGAAGCTGAAAAAAGATTCTAAACCAAGGTCATAAAATTACACTGGGTGAAATGCATGTAGTCTATTTTATCAGGCTTTTAATAATAACCATGTTTATTATATAGTTAACCATTAAATTACAATGGAGCACTAAAATATTTATAGTCACCACCCGTAGCATAGAAGACCACTGCTGTTATAGTTTTACATTCAGTACAGTAACCAGAGTTTCCATGATGTATCAGAGTGGGATGTCATGGTAGGGTCACAATTCTGAGCTGATACACACTGATACCAATATAAATGAGTAGTAATAATAATAATAATAATAATAATAATAATAAACAACAACAGCAACAACAACAATACTAATAATAATAATAAGTAAAAAAAAAAAAAAGAGTAGCATTTTTTTTTCTTTTCTTTTCATAAGGGAGTCTGAGCTCAAGGTGAGATGCACAGCATGGCATCATGTGAAATGACAAAACAACTGGGGGTAAAAATTCAATTCAGAGATCATTGTGCAGTCCAAAAGTATTGGTGGTTACAACTCTTTTGTTTTTGCTCTGCATTGTATACATTTTATTTTGCGATCAAAAGAAGAATAGGAAACCACAATTAAGCTTTATTTCAATTAACTTGGAGTGTGGCATCTTTGGTGGCCAATTGGTCACCCAATTTTAAGGTGTGCAAAAGTATTAGAACAGATCATCTGGAAAAAAAAAAAAAACACAAACACTGAGAGTGCAAACCTTTGCCAAACTGAAAAAAATAACAAAAAGTACACAGCATCCTATGGGTCTGCTGTAATACCACACTTTTCAAAGAAACCATCCTATCTCACAATGGTAATAAAGAAATTCTTGGATCACTGTTAAAAAAAAAAAAGTTACATTTTTGGGAATGAAAAAATATTCTCCTTATTAATTTTTCCTAACTCAACTGTACGTCTTTAAAACTTACAGTTGAGTTAGGAAAAATTAATATGGAGAGTTAGGTGAACTCAAAAGTTTCATAAGTTTAAGTTCTTAACTTGAAATTTTGCTGAAGTAAGTTGCCTTACAATTCTGAGTTCTAAAATTTGATCCAGATCATCCCCAAAATCTGTTGGAGCCTTCCTTGTCCAAAGCTCCACCTCTGGTACAAGTTTCATTAACTTTTTGCGTAAAAACAAACAAACAAACAAACAAACACAGACAATAACATAATGTCTTTGGCAGAAGTAATCATACTTAATATTTGGCTGCTTAACCCTGGCATCACCAAACTTCTGTGTTTGTCTTTTGTGATGCTTTTCTAGGCTTGTATGGTACCTCTAATCAGTCTTCTCTTTATAGCCCTTTCTCACCGACGCAACTTTTACGCGGATTCCCGCGGTACCTTGAAGAGAAACAACCCATGGTGTAAATGCGGAAAACGGTTTTTTCCCCCTCGTCCTCTTCCCTTCGAAGGCATGATTCTGCAACAATAGCTGAGGTGAAGATTCACAGCCTTTTATATCGTGGGAAAAAAACGCATGATCACCGTGAGCATCGTATGGTACCACCAGTGCTTGTCGATGTTCACACGGTCATACAAAGCTGGCGGTGGTGTCATGTTGTCACATGGAAATGACACGTTCTCGGTCTTTCTGCAGAAATGCGGCAGAAAAATCGAACATAATAGAATTTACCGCGAGTGGCTGCAGAAGGCTGCGCTGCTGACGATTCTTTGCGGCAATTTGCGATACACGCGATGACAATCACACATTGTTCTGCGGTGTTCTGCGGAAGCATTTCCGTGAACTTCCACAGGTCAAGTTGCATCAGTGAGAACGGGGCATTAGGAGGTGAAATGCATGCTCAGCTGGGTTAAGGTGTCATGATCAACTTGGCCAGTCTAACACCCCCTCACCCCACCCAGTGTGTTTTGGGTCACTGTTTGCTGCAAGATGATATTCTGCCAAATAAAATTGGTAGACAGAATGTTTCTGTAGGCTTGTGAATTAGTTCTGCTGCTACCATTAAGAGTTACATTATCAATAAAGATTAGTGAGCTAATTCCAGAAGCAGCCATGGAAGCCCAAAAAATGACACTACATTCACAATACTTGACTAATGAGCAGACCCTTTCTTTCTCCACACTTTCGTAGAGGTTAAGCTTAGTTCCAGAACTATTATGGCTCATTTCTGTTTTTTTTTTTTTTTTTGTGAAGTCCAGTCCAGTACGTACTGCTGATGAGTGGTTTATATCTTGTGGCATGTCCTCTAAATTACTGTTTTTGAAATCAACAGATTGCGTTATCTTCACCCCTGCCCTGGGGAGGTTGTTGGTGATGTCATTAAATCCTGTTTTAGAGTTTTCCTTCACAGCTATCACAATATTTATATCATCAACTGCTGTTCTTCCCTCATGACTCGTTCAATATCTGGTTGTTGGTACACCAGTGGATTTTTTTTTTCAGGACATTCCAAACTGTTGTAGCTATGTGCAATTCTTATACACTGGCTATCACTGCTTTCATTTGTTTTCTCAGCGTCAAAATGGCCTTCTTTTTATCCGCAGACAGCTCTCTGTTCTTAACATTGATTTATCATTTTTAACGCAAATGCAATTTGTGTTAAACACATTTAGATACATATCAGGAAATTCTCACTCACTCACCACACTGCTTAGTGGTATTAGGGTCGTGGGGAGAATAAAGCCTCACTGGGCAAGGGTCGACACTGGGCAAAGTTGGGGTACAGCTCACCAGAACATCACAGGGCCAGCACACACACACACACACACACACACACACACACAAAACAGTGCTAGCTTGGCGGTACTAGGGCTTAAACCCCAAACCTTCTAACCAGTAACCCAGAACCTTAACCACTGAGCCACCACTGCCCACGATCTTCTTATTGGACTCATTGATCTTCAACCCAAGGGTCTACAGTACATTATAGTAAGCAATATAATTTGGCTTTTTGTTTCAATACTATATACACTGTCAGGCTAAAAAAAAAAGGCGCACATTCTAATATTTTCATGGAGAGCATTTAGCCTTGATCACAGCATGTAATCTCCATGGCATTGTTGCTCCAGTTGGTCAGGTCGAGGCTCAGCAACATTAAAGTGGCAATAAAATGGAGTCAGCTGATGATCTGAATGTAGTGAATGAGCAGGTTATCACATCAATGGACTTTTTCTTCCCTGACGGCACGGATATAAAATGGAGACTCAAATAATGAAAGAGTGGTTCAGGGAGCATGAGGAATCATTTTTACATATGTATTTTCACCCCAGAGTCCTGACCTTAACCCTATTGAAAGTTTTTAGGATGTACTGGAGATTACTTTATGGAGTGGTTCAGTTTTTCCCTCATCAAAAGAAAAATGAACCCAACACTGGATGGAAATAAATGTTATTTTGTTAAAACAATGGCATGATGATTACGTGCTATAAGCAAGGCTAAAGCAGGAACAACAACATACAGTAGTGATGCAGTGATGATTATACACTTAACAAAATGAAGATAAATCAGAAACCAAGTACTATTCAAGTGTTTATTTCATGTAATATTGAACCATATTGATGAGAATAAGTAAACAAACAGCAATATATAGTAATAACAAAAATAATAAATATTTCGTGTGGCCACCCTTTACTTTGATTACAGCATTTAACCTTTCAGGCATAGTGTTCACATATTTTTTAATTTCTTCACTCGCTCAACCATTCCATATGGTTTGAAGTTCATTCATGCTATGCAAAAGTCAAAAAAAAAAAAAAAAAAAAATTTGCGACCTTTCAATTTTTCAAACATTAATTGGTATTTTCAGTTTCAATATACTTGTCAGAATACATTTTTTTTGGTGCTCTTTGCCTACAATAGCATTGTTCAATACGTTTTCACCCAAAATTATTTTTATTTTTATTATTTATAATACTTTTTTGCTTCTTTTTATTAGGAGCTCTTTTAGACAAAAGTGGTGGTGTATAATCTTCTTTTAAAATATCTTAAAACAAAACAAAGTGAGTTATTAAGCTTCCAGATGGCAGTGTGATATGCTGACCTCTGGGTAAACTGGTTCTGACACATGTATACTGAAGAGAGTGTAAAGCTACAAAGCAGGCAGGATGCCATGGCTTATCACACCCTGATGAGCCATGGCACATTCTCTCTCCCTCTCCTCCTCCCTCCCTCTCTCATTTTAAATCTGATACAGCTATGCATAGGCTGCCAATGTCAGACGTTGCTCTGTGTCAGTGAAAAAGGTTAAGACCTCTAGTTACTCATCTATACTCACAAATACACAAAGCTGTGCACATTTATACACACACTCACCCTGATTACCTGTTCTCAAAGCACACCAGTCTCAACAGAAAAACAATTAAAACTGCATGTAACACACCTAGAACCAGTTTCTTTTCAGAAATAGTGATGGGAAATTTTCACACAGTGACGACTGATCAGTGGACGACCTGCTGAGCACTGTTTAAATGTCAGAATTTAATTTCCTCTTATTCAAAAGGCTGTGTGAGGGAGATCAGATAGCAGCAGGTTGTGACAGTCTTTTCAAGACAGAAAAACCAGAGACCTTTTGTTTGTGGAGGCATCCGCTAGCCTTTTGTACAGGAATCTTTTATTCCACCAAAGATCCAGGAAGTGGGTGCTTTCGGCTTGTTTGCTGAAAAGCAATCTATCGCGGTATTGTGCAGGAGCAAGGTACAACTTGCACCAGTTTAATTAGGCCTTTGCCCATCCACTGAGTGACAGGGCGACAAAATACAGGAGGCACCATGCGAGAGGTCACACTCAGTGAGACAATGTCTGCCGAGTCACAAAAGCAGTCCATTAACCTACAGAACACCACGCACAGCCATTCTAATATAACTGGGCTTCAAATAGAAACTTTGTGTGTGAGCATGAATTTAAATTGTTAATTGTTATATTTCTTGCTTTTAATGATAATGATACTACTGATATTTTTCCACCATCTATGCAGGATTTTGCATTTTTACAATTTAAATTTAGCTATATTTAAATTTTATTGGAGTATTCAAGTTCAAGAGTATGGGAAGGGCGGCACGGTGGCGCAGTGGTTAGCACGTCTGCCTCACAGCAAGAAGGTTTGGGTTTGATTCCCAGCTCGGGCGTTTCTGTGTGGAGTTTGAATGTTCTCTCTGTGCTTGTGTGGGTTTCCTCCGGGTACTCCGGTTTCCTCCCACAGTCCAAAAACATGCACAGTAGGCTAATTGGCTGTTCCAAATCCCCCTTTGGTGTGAGTGTGAATGGTTGGCCCGGTGATGGCCTTGCGAGCTGTCCAGGGTGTACCCCGCCCTTGTCCAGAGTCGGCTGAGATGGGCGCCAGCCTCCCTGTGACCCTAATTAGGATTATGTGGCTTAGAAAATGAATGAATGAATGGAGTATGGGATGCTCAGACAGAAACATGAACAAAATAAAACCTCTCTCTATTCCTCTTACTCACAAAACCAGAAGAGTTCATTTGCTCAGCGGCCTCCTCTCTCTTACTTTCCTTTTCTCTGTCACTCTGTTTTGATCTCTCTTACACATTATGTATCTCCCCCTACCCCCATCTCTCACTCAGGGTCTCCTGTCAGGCTGCAGGGAAGAGGTGGAATTGTCAGAAGTGATGGATGACTATCAACCTTCTGCTGTCTCCCACTCCGCTCCTCCGAGATTTACACAGCCGCCAACTACCAGGCATGAAAACCAATCTCTCTTTATATTCCTCTCGCTCGCTCATTCCCTTTTCTCTCTCTGCTATCTATCCATCTATTTTCTACACGGGCTTCTTCCCTCTTCTATTATCTTAAGCTTTTTTGTCCACCGGTGGAAGACTTGGAGAACATCGTTTATATCTATGCATCCAATCAACTGCACTCGTTCCTTGCGCGGTTCTGCTGAACAGCCAGAGACATGTTTGGGATGTGGTTGTAAATTGTGCGCATCTATGATGAGGATGCTGTCTCTCCCAGCGCTCCATTCCCCTGGCATACTGAAACCCGGCGTCTGCGCATCTAAACGCTGTAATTATAACACCAGAAAAGGTGCCACTGTGGGTAATTGTGCTCTCAAAATAGTAATTGCTTTATTATCATGACTATTTTGGCAAGCGTAATGATCGTTAGAAGGCATTATGTTAATGCAATTAAGCTGTTGCATTATTGCTCTACCCCTTTCTAATTGGGGCTATCTCACAGGGCATATTCCTTAAATACACTCACTGATAGATTTAAACTGTGCTTCGAGAGCAAAGAATCAAGAAGAATAAGAAGGAGGGAAGGGGATCAGGGGTATACTAAACACAAACACATAAATAACAACATAAAATTGTGACTGCACCCTTTAAATGGAACCAAATATATATATATAAAGGAAACTACAGAAATGTGAGTAGGGACAAGAACATGGACTCCCAGAATCCCTAATGCATTTGCCCTAGGCTCAAAAAGCATGCTAATGCTATTCAAATTGCAAAATAAAACAACCACGACCATAGTAGGAGTTACTGTTGATTTGAGAAAGCAGGACTCGATTGAGTGCAAAAGCAAAACAAGCACTCTTTACTCCTGATCACCTGAACGGGCTGTTGCTCGCATTTAACCTGGCTTAATCAGACACATTCGAGGTCTTCATTCATAATGCACAGCTGATTAAATTCTAATGGACTCTGCTAAAGCAAAACACGTTTCTTTTTTTGAGCTTTTGTTGCAGCCTGGGCATTTATTCATTGACTGGGTGTTATTGGTCTGTCGATTTAAACCCAGTCAGGAAATAATGAGCACGATTACCAACCAGCCTGCGCAGCATCCCACAAATTTAGATTTGAATGAGAGTCGGACATCATCACTGGGACTTAGAGCATGCACTTATCTTTTTTTGTCTCATTTTATACATACCAAGGTGCTGAAAAGCTTTGACTAAATGCTTTCTAGGGTTATTTTTAAACTGCACTCTCTTATAAGTCCTTCCCTGTCAGACTGCTCTATGGGAAGGAGGGATGAGAGAGAGAAAGAGAGAGAGAGAGAGAGAGAGAGAGAGAGAGAGAGAGAGAGAGATAAAGACAGACAGCAAAAACAAGAAAAAAGAGTCAGTTTGATGTCTCTTATCTTATGCGTTACACTATCACCTGACCTCAAGGTGACACATTGTTTACGGTGTGTCCTTTTGATACTATTCCAGCTCTCTCTTGACCTCTGAACCACACTGTTGCTCCCCAAAGCAAGCCTCCAAATTACAAAACTGCAAATTCCCAGCATCCTCTGTGCCAGAAACTGATCAGAAGATGTTGAATCAAACTAGAAGGGGTCTCCAGGCAGCCATGTTAAGTCAAGTACTGTATTACTATTATCAGTATTTTAGTTGAAAGTACTTTATAAAGAAAATGCAAGAATCAATATGTTACTCAGCTTCTCACCGATCTGTGATAATTAAAATACAGCCCCATGGACATAGCTGTCAAGACGCCAAATCACGCCACAGGCCTGAGAATGAGTCACAGAGAGATAAATAATGCAGCAGCGAAGGTGTTTTGTGTGTAGGACGTGAGCAAGTCAAAGGAGAACAGGACTATAAATATGCCTCTCCAAGGCAGTTCAAACTTCTACAACTGCCAGGTGATCCTTTCACAGCCCACTTAAATATGCAGATTCCAGGGAGAAATGGCAAATAAATAAGAATAAGTAAGATGGACTGCTTACGTCTGTGTGTGTGTGTATGTGTGTGTGTGTGTGTGTGTGTGTGTGTGTGTGTGTGTTAGAAAGTGTATGTGAGTGCAGGGATTTCCTGTGATCTCAGGCACTCTAGCTTTTCACCTCTTCTATTTTGAAGCAGAAGATGAAAGATCTGGCCTTCTGTCCTGCCTCTGTTGGCCCATCAACACCAGTTGAAATGAGAAAATTGAAGTGGGCAGACGTTATTGCCTTGCACACGCGCAGGTGGGTGGAGAGATGCAGGGAGGGAAGAAGAGTGTGGGGGAGGTTAATAATGATACACCACAGTTACTCAAACCCATTTCCCCCTTCTCTCTACATACACACATGCCTCTTCAACCCAAAATGACAAACAGTCAAACACAAGGGGGGAAATAGTTACAGAGGAGAAAAACAACACGCCAGTCTGGGTCAAGAGGAGTCACGGAAGACATCACGGGCCCCAAAAATTGCTGTGTAGGCAGGAAGTGATGTCACAGGTCATTGATTGTAATTAGAAGTGTTCTTGGGGGTTCAGTAACCCCTAAA
>JBCNYH010000015.1:13468365-13476262 GCA_039654325.1 Tandanus tandanus
TATTTGACTCCATCATATAAGCCAACAAGAGCATTTACAGGGGTAGTTCTGAGCAGATCTCTCGAAGGGATTCACATTTGCCCAAGACCAAATTCAATGTTAGACCTCTCTATCGATTTCTCTATAAAAGCAAAAGCATGCCTGAGGTTGGATTACCTTTATCATATTAACAGAACACTAAGAGCAGCATCTGGGATTGCTAATGGTGATACGCTAACACATGCTGCAGGGAAGGTCAAAGATGAGAGCTCTGATAACAAGACAGTGCTGGAGAGACACACAGTAATGTCTTTAACTTCAGACTAGCATTTCAGCCTGCTAGAGCTGGGCGGAAACCTAGCCATAATCAATTCTAGGAAGGGCTGAACTGGGAAAAGAACCGTAAGAAGTGATGGTAATTAAAATCTTTGTGCTGAAATTCCAGTCATACACTGCATGGGTAAGACCGTATCACACTGCGATAAAAAAAAGTATATGTTAGGTGAAATCTTTTTAGAGAGAGAGAGAGAGAGAGAGAGAGAGAGAGAGAGAGAGAGAGAGAGAGAGAGAGAGAGAGAGAGATGGACATTCTGGGTTCTGGGCCAGAAGAAAATTTAGAGTAAATATAATTCACAAGATCAAATTAAATTATTACTGCCATAACGCAGTGCAAGAGCAACTAGTGCAGAGGAAAAGAAGAAGAAGAAGAAGAAGAGGAAGATGATGATGACAAAGAAGAAAAAAGATCAAGAAGAAAAAGAAGAGGGGGAAAAAAAGAAGAAAAAGAAGAATAAAAGAAGACTGAAGAAGAAGAAAAAGAAGGAAGAATAAGAAACAATAAAAAAAAGAAAAAAGAAAAGAAAGAATGCATAGTAGAGAACTTCCATAAAGAAAAAAAACTAAACAATAAAAAATGAAAAGAAAGAGAGACAGAAAGACAGGAAGGGAGGAAGGAACAAAAAAAACGGAAAGAAAGAAGGAAGCCCTACAATGATCTGGCGAGCCGTTCATGGTCGGCTGAGATAGGCTCCAGCCTCCCCGCGGTTCTAATAGGATAACACAGTTTAGCAAACAAGTGAGTGAGGAAAGAAGGAAATAAATAAATAACACATACTAGAGAACTATTTAAAGAAAAAACTAAAGAATGAACGAAAGAAAGAAAAGTATTCAGAAGCAGATAGAATAGCGTGTCATTCAGAGGCTCGGCGGTGTTGAACGGAGCTGTCATGTGTCTTGTGTGTACATTCCACATGATCACATGACCATCAAAATCATATGTTCAACTGTGAATGATCAGATAAGCAGCAGCACTCTATCTTCTCATCACAATGCAGCCACAGCTTATATCACACAGTCAGAGTCCATTAGGGTTTATGTACAAGCCCACTGTATGTGCCTCAACATGCCATCCATGGATAAACAGAAAACATGGTGTAAAATCCTCGCACCTGAGGAGCACATCCACAGAAACACAGCCTTTACCAGAGGAAAGGTCTCTACAGAATCTTTTTCTCTCTTTGTGCACTCTTTAACAGAGAAGCATGAAGTGTTCATGGATTCATTCCATATCAGCTTAAAGGGGATTAGTGCCCAGGTGATTGCTCACTTCACTCCCAGGACCAGAGTGAGAGCGCAGGCCTGTACAGAACACAGCGCAGCTGCTGAGACACACAATGAGAACATGGAGCGCGTTCAGTCAATTTGAGTGCTGAAAGTAGTTGGAGAAAATTATGGATTTGAGCTTCAGTATGATTGAAAATGATTCAAATTGTCAGTGCCAGTCCAAATCTTGCATACAGTGGGAATTTGAGAACTCAGCAAAAGTCACCGTCAGTCGAATCAATCTTATTCTTCAGCCAAACACCGCTCAACAAATCTGCCATGCACCATTTTAGACATCAGCCCAACTGTGAATAAGACCACATTTATTTTGCGATATTACTTAAGTAATACTATAGATGATAAAAAAAAAATAATTACTAATTCTTCTAATGGAAATTCCAGATTCTACCACGCCTTCATTCATATAAATGAATTAGAAGATACGTTACACTTTGAGACAAACAACCTTCACAAATGGCAGGTCTTCTTTAGAGTGCACATTTCATAGCCATCCAATTGTGTCGTTCCAAAATAACCCTCAATTCCACACTTGATTCGTAAATTCAATACTTAATTAAGTGAGCCAGATAAAATCATAAATACACTAGAAAAATAATTCATATCGATCTACTTGTGTGTTCAAGCACTGTTGTTTGCTCGGGGGGGGGTGTGTGTGTGTGTGTGTGTGTGTGTGTGTGTGTGTGTGTGTGTGTGTATATGAGGAGTTTGTGTTCAAAAAACAGATAAGTGTCTTTTTTTTATTATTATGACAAAAATAAATTTAAGTAGCTTTACAAAAAAAAAAAAAAAATCTTTATGCAGTAGCTTAAAATGTTTTTTCCAGTACCTTTAAAATAAAAAAAGCTACTGAAAAAGTAGCGTGTAGTGTGTAATGTGCAGTGAAGATTATACACCACCACTTTTGTCTAAAAGGCCTCCTAATAAAAAGAAGTAAAAAATTACTTCTCTATAATTTTTTGGTGAAAATGTATTGAATAATGCTATTGTAGGTAATGAGAACCAAAAAAATCATTCTGACAAGTATATTGAGGTAAAAGTATGAAAATGCCAAGTGTTTTTTTTACTTTTGCATGAATGAACTTCAAACCATATGGACTGTTTTAGTGAGTGAAGAAATTTAAAAAGTTCTGTGAACACTGTGCCTGAAAGGTTAAATGCTGTAATCAAAGTAAAGGGTGGCCACACGAAATATTGACTTTTTTTCTCAAAAAAGAGACTGATATTTTTGTTATTCCTATATATTGTTGGTTGTTTACTTATTTTCATCAATATAATCCAATATTACATAAAAAGTAATCCAGACCCAGGAGACCCAAGAGTGTAGTTAGGGTCTCCTGGGAACGTTTGGTGGAGTCCCCTGTCAGAAGGGCCTTCAACTCCCACCTCTGGCAGAGTTACAACCACATCCCAATGGAGGCCGGGGACATGGGGTCCGAATGGGCCATGTTCCATGTCTTCATTATTGAGGCGGCAGCCCACAGCTGTGGCCGGAAGGTCATCAGTGACAGTCGTGGGGGCGACCCCCAAACCAGGTGGTGGACACCTCGACTGGGAATGTTGTCGGGAGGTGGAAGGAATACTTCAAGGACCTCTTCAATCCCACCAACATGCCCTCTGTGGAAGAGGAAAAGCCTGGAGGTTCGGAAGGGGGTCTGCAGAGAGACCTTTTAGAACAAGTGTTAGAGATCTGAAACGGAGATCATGTGACACTTAGATTTCACACAGGTGGACCTTATTTAACTAATTATATGGCCTTTAAAGGAAATTGGTAGCACCAGATCTCATTTAAAGGCTTTATAGTAAAGGGGTGAATGCATATGCGCAACCCACTTTTCTATTTTTTTTTTTTTAATTTCACATCACCCATTTCAACTTTTTGTGTGGATCCATTACATGAAATCCAAGAAAAATCATTTAGATTACAGGTTGTAAGGTCACAAAACAGGAAAAATGCCTAGAGGGTGGATACTTTTGCAAGCCACTGTATAAACTGATGACTGGCCTTTTTGGAAAGTGCACTCAAAAGTTCCGTGACAGAAAACACAATCCCAGAGCACTGCTGACACTCTCCCTGCCTCCTCTGCACTCATCCCCACCAGGGTTTTACTCCCCAATTCCCTCCTAAATAAATAGCTTCAGTCCCAGCTAAACTGAAGTGAATTGAAACTGCCCTATACCATGATACTGCCACCACCATGCTTCACTGTGTTTGTGCCAAAAAATCCTGCCCAAAATTTTACCTTGGCCTCAATAGATGATGACAAAATTTTTAGGCAGGCTTGTTTTATTTTTTAATAAGAATGTGTTTTTGTCCAGACACCACACTTCATGGTCCAGATAGGTAAAGAATATGAGACTGCTGTAACATGGGGGGGAAATTACCTGTTTTTCACTGTATATTTCTGTCACTCCTTAATGTTACCGTAAGTCTCTTCGCTGCCTCCCTGATAGGTTTTCCTCTTGTACTTTCATCTATTTTGGAGGGATAAGTTTCTCTTGATAATGTCACTGTGGTGTCACGTTTTCCCCGATTGTTGATGATGGCCGTCACAGTGTTTTATGGTATATCCAATGTTTTGGAAATTTTTTAAATACATTCTGTTTCCTGAACAATACTGTTTTGAAAAATGAGATCCTGTGCATGTTTTGTAAGCTCTTTATGAACCATTTCTTCAGAAGTCAGTTACACCAAGAAGTTGAAGACAAATCCTACAGAAATAACTGATCTTTATTTGAAATTAATCAGAAATACTTCACTAATGACAAGTGTAGGATCATTTTGTTTTCTGTTATATGGCTTATTAAACAAATGTGTGTGCACTTATGCAACCAGGTTAGGGTTTGTTTTTTTTTCATTTCTTTTTTTAATTAAATGTTTTATTTTGTTTCCCTATTTCTGTTTGTTAGTTGGTTGCTATATATCTCATTATGTCATTAAGGGTGGAAAATATTTTACCACTAATATTTTACATCCCAAAAATCTGCAATTTTAACAGGCATATGTAGAGGTTTTTTTTTTTTTTTTTTACAGCCAGTGGACACACATCAACTTTATTTATTTTCATTTAACTTTATTTGTTATTTTAATGCAGAGTTCATGCTTTTTTTCAGTTTAAATTATCATCATTGTTAACTCAAAACTGATTGCTCAGAAAATGTTGATTAATTAAGTGTTAACTGCCAAAGACAAGGTGGACATCGAGAGGATTGAGGCAAACTATGATATGGAGAATTATTTGGTTGAGGGATTGTTATGGCCTCAGGGGATAATACCCTCCAAGACTGAATAATACTCCATATCATACAAAAGGGGAATTCTATAATTGTTTTATTATCCATTTCAAATATTTTCAAAGTAGAAAGACATGTTACTGTGTCGTGCATGCCTGTCGTGCAATAATCATCAACTTATCTCACAGCAATGATGCAATAATTCAGTTATCCATGGCAATGATGCAATACCAAGAATCGCTCAGAAATAAGAAAATCTCTTCAATGAGAGATTTTAATGCCCATTAACCTAGATAGCGAATCAATCAGATCACAACATTCCCATGCAGTATATACTAATATTCTTTAACAGCAGCTCTTAAATTGTGCACAGTACAAGATAAATTCCAACTGTATATGAATGCATTTGTTCTAATATACAATTTTTTTTTTGGAAGTATTCAATTTTCTGCTACTGGAAAAACTTGGGGACAGAGGACTACACCTTTTCTGATTTCTCATTGGGATGACAAGCTGTATTCCTTAACTTCAAATGAGAGAAAGAAATAAGGGCTTGTGAGGGACGGATTGTTTATAGCTACTATAACATAGCAAGTAAGAAGCAGAAATAGCTTGTATCCCACAATAATATTACATTTAACTATAAAATGTTAAAAACAGCATAATGTGGCAATTTTTAAATAACAAAGATAGGCCTATAAATGGTCATTGGCAAATTGCAGGGGTATAAGAAGAACAAAAAGTGCTGTTGCAGTAACAGGCTTAACCACCCCATTATTCATTACTTTAATTAATTTAATTAGTTGATTATGTTCCTACAGCAGTTTATCCTGTAATGTTTTATTTCTTATATAATTAAGGGAAACGTGCTATGAAGCATTACTGGAATAAAAATCAATTATTCTTAAACAAAATTTTTCATATTTTCCTGTTTACTTCTCAGATTTCACTCTCAGATTAAAGCATATCTTTGGTGAATTAAAGCGATTAAAGCGTACCTGTGGTGTACCCCTTACTAGCTATTTAAAGCAATCACGTATAACATCAGCGGTTCCTTCCAACAACATCAGTCCTTGCCCGTTTTCGAAGTGCGTACATATGTTGCGACTCTAGGCATGCTCAGAGACCTGTTGCCTTTCTGACTGGCTGTTCCAGCATGGTAGTGATGCAAATTCATTGGACTGGTTGGGCTATGTTACTGACCTGTGTAGCATAACACATTATTGGCCAGTGCTGGGCTGCACAAACAGCAAGCGCAGGAATCGCGGAAAACATTTATTTTTGTTCCTAAACCAACTAACGACAGGAAAGCCGAGTTGGCAAAATGTTAGCTGCGTAAGCCTTTTTGGATTTACCATCACGCACATCTTTGGCAGCATTGTCATCCTCAGAGTCACTAGAATGTAAGTTTCACTGTCTCCATAAGAGACGTCAACCCCGCCCAACGCGTTGACATCACTTCCGGGGAAAAACTGCTAACCCCACAGTTTAGCACACGTCTAATAACCCACAGGATAAAATGACCAGTTTTGTGCTTTTTATGGTCATTGATGTTAAAATAAGCGTCTGTATCGCTTAAACGTATTACATACGCACAGATTATGCTGTAAGGATGACCAATACCGGTATACTTTAAATATAAAATGTCATCAGATCAAATATATACATTGCGTGTGTTTGCATGTTTGTGCAAGCAGTACAAAGAATAATGAAAATGGGAGAGTTCTAGTCATGGTGATCTGGTACCCAGTGGAGCTGAGCAGGACTGGAAGTTGAGTGTGTCTCTGTGTGTGTTGATGGACTTCACCTTTGCACACAGCGAACAAAGGCGGCTGGAGAAAGGAGCCACGGCACTGGACTTTAGCTTGATTAAATGGTCAGTGAGTCGGAAAAGCGCCCTGATGTGATCTGTGACCTCTGGCCAAAGTCTTTTTTTATGGGAAAGATTAAATGAAAGCACCTTCAAAAAGAACAGCAGGGACAAAGTCAAGTTAGCTCCTTCCGAGGTGGTGGGTGGAAGAAAAGAAAACAACATGAAAGGAGGGATGTTGAATCCATGGCTCAGAAGAGTCACCCTGAACACAGACGGAAGACGCCTCATAGGAAACGTCCTCTCCTTCTGGCGGGCAGCAATAACATCACGGCTAAATGTGGCTTATGTCTAGGACTGCTACTCAAAATGATAACTAGACACATTTGCCATGTAGACATGTACTGAATTTGTTAATATTTGTAACAAGCAAGGACATCAAGTTTATTGTCATTAATCAATCTCTTCAAGGCACCTTCCCTATCAGCACTGATCACTACCAATGAGCCACGAACAAGTTTGTATAGAACAGAGCACTAATTTATTTACTAATGCAGCAGTCTCATTTAATAAATCATTTGTATGAAGCAGCACATCTTCGATATTTATTGCTGTGTTACAACATGATTACAAATGAGAGCTTTTAAACACAGACAATATATTCTCCTGTACAAAGTTTCTGCAATATTGAGTTCACATAATTAATTATAGACAGATGGCCAAAATTAGAAAAACCTTGTTTTATACTTCATAGTGCTACTGGTTAGCATTTAACGTTGGTAAATTCTTTTAAAATCAAGCTTGAACTTTAATTACATTAAAGATTAACTGCAGTATTAGTATATATCCATAATTTTATAGTGCTACAGATGCCACAGAGGGAATATTATCATTAGTGCTTTACTGTACAAAGAAAATCAACCAGAGGCAATACCATCCTTTATATCATAAACTACGTTTCAGATGGCACTGATATTGAGCTGAATTTCACACTCTTTGCGGTTCTGAAAAGCCATGAAAGCATCTTATATGCTCACTACATAGGGCATGTTAGTAGCCAGTATGACTGAGTGACATCCTTTTATACATTTATATTCATGTTGATTGTGTGGAACATATAACAACACCAGAGAAATGTAGTTGTTATGTTTCAATGAAATTGTACAAAGGTGTCCATTAGGGATGTGAATCGAACAACAACTCACGATTCAATTCGATTCCGATTTTTGGGGTGACGATTCGATTCAGAATCGA
>JBCNYH010000015.1:13505908-13516063 GCA_039654325.1 Tandanus tandanus
AGCACAGGGAGAACATGCAAACTCCACACAGAAACGCCCGAGCTGGGAATCGAACCCAGAACCTTCTTGCTGTGAGGTGGATGTGCTAACCACTGCGCCACCGTGCCGCCTTCGGCAAATAAGTGAGTATTGAGATGAGTAAAGTTTGCAGCTTCAGGAACAAAGAAATGCCTTGTGGAGGAAGTTTAGTCCACAATGACATTGTAGGTCATTAATCAAGCAATCAACCCCTAAAACACTCTACCAACTATTAAGCATGGTGGTGATAGCATTATACTCTCAGGCTGTTTTGCTGGCAGTGGAACTGAAGCACTGCACAAAGTAAATGAAATAATGAAGTGGGAGCTACCTTAAAATTATTCAGCATAACCTCAAACCATCAGAAACTTGGATCTGACTGGTCGGTTCAACAGGACAGTGACCCTAAATACACATCAAAGCTGTCTGTGGAATGAATAATGCACACTAACATAAACCTTTGAAATGGCTTTCCAAAAATCTTGACCTCAACCATATCAAAACTATGTGGACTGTGCTTTAAAGTCAGGTCCATGCCATGAAAAAACCCTAAATCAATTAGAACTCCAAGTATCCAAAAACATTACTCTCAGAAGGCAAATTACCAAATGATAAGTGTGCTCTATGTACATTTATATTTTAGTGTATGAATAATTTTGATTTCAAAACGTAACACTAAATTCTCTGGGGTTTTTTTCTTTTTAATAAATGTATGTTGCAATCATTCTGCCCCCAAAAAAGAACAATTCAGAAAAACTATTGAAACTTAATATTGCAGTGACATTATTAAGTCCACAAGGAGTGCATGGAAACTTCTGACCACAATTCAGAAAGAAAAAAAGGTGACATTCTGATCTATCATCTTACATTTACGGCATTTAGCAGACACACTAATCCACAGTGACTTACATTTATCATTCTTTTATACAAGTGAGCAATTAAGGGTTAAGGGCCTTGCTCAAAGGCTCAACAGTGCCATCTTGGTGGTACTGGGGCTTGAACACATGACCTTCGGATTACTAATCCAAAGCCTTAACCATTGAGCCACCACTGCACCGGCCTTCTAATCGCCAATCCAAAGTCTCCAAAACAAACAAAGTGACCATGCCATTCCAATGATTTCAAAATCAAAATGTCAAACTGTCCAGAGCACATTGCATTACTGCTACAACTCTGTTCTTTGGCTCATTTTGCATTTTGGTGTCTACAGAAAAAAAATGCCACCCACATCCTATTATACACAGCATGCTGAGTTTACTTCCTGCAGTGGGTCAGTTGAGAGTGAAATCGAACTGTGCCTGAGTTCACATGAAAAGAAGACCACATCAATCAGATGGCCTGGGATCGGTAGTTTTCGTCCTCATCTAAGTGCAACTGCCACGTTCTCACCGGCCGAATCAAATTTCACCAAGGGAGAAAAAAAGCACCAGGATTCCATTCAAATTGACTAAATTCTGCATATGGAAAATCATCCCTAAGGACATTTTTTTTTCGCACTTACTGCGAAGTGTGGGCTTCTCCCTCTCTGCCCAATACTGCTTGATAGCCACCATTCCTCTACACACTTATTCTCCCAAAACGGGCCTGCTTTCCTCTGACGATGAGAAAAGTAGCAAGGAAATAAATATGTTCCTCGACACTGGGCTTTATGAACTTGCCAGTGCTAAAGAGCTTGCCAAGTTCAAAATGTGTGTGAGTGAGTGTGCGTATAATGCTGGTCTGTGACTGCTCATGATGACAGCAGTTCCAAAGCCATGCATTCTTTAATTAATTCAATGCCATTTTCCCTTACAGTTGAGTACATTACAGTGGTCAGGTGTAACATCTTTCCAAGCAGTTATGCTTATTAAACATAAAAGCAGATTACAGATATTACAGGTATTAGTGTTACATACTGTATGTGTATAGACTGCCCAATCATAGCGCTTTCAGAGCCCTGAGAAATATACCAGTAATATTTTGGGTGGTTTATTAATTACAGGGTCATGCTTTTTAAATAATGCTTAATTATTCTTATGAAAAGAGAACTTTAGCTGTGCTTCTTATAGGATATCCATTCCCACTCTTTCGGCCTACCTTAAAGAGGACACACACACACACACACACACCACATGAAGGTCGTGCGTCTGCGGCAGGAAGTGGGGAGAGGAAGGAGGGTGGTTCGCTCTTCTAATCAAATCTAAACGGGAAGAGGCTTCTAAGGGAGATGTAATTTCAGAGGCCCAAAAACAGCAGCTTAAAATGCGGCTGATCGCATTAGCCTACCATCACCGAATAGGTTTTCTCTACTGTAACAGCGCACGATGTCCATTACAAATGACTTAAGCTCTACAGACTAGTAACTCAATAGGAAAAAAATCGATTCATATAAGAAATAATTATACCCCCAACCTACGCCTGCACGTACCCTCTGCCCGTTCTGTCTCTCCACCCACCAAACCTTTCCACAAACACTCCTGCCTTAATAAAGTACAGATTTGATGTTAATCACTCTCCGATTTCCCTGCTCACAAGGATAATTAACATGAGAGGGGAAGAGAGGGAAAGCCAGGCTGAGATTGGAGGGCAAACTTGATGAGGCGTGTGTGAATTGCAGAGGACAGCACGATAGGTAGGGGCTGGCAGTTCGGAGTAAGGATCATGATGACTGCTTTAAGGGTAAGACAGGAAAGAGACTGACAGAAAATAATTAAGAAAAAAAAAGAGAGAGAGAAAGAGAGAGAGAGAGACAGAGAGAGAAAGAGAGAGACAGAGAGAGAGAGAGAGAGATGGGAAAAGAGCAGGAGGCCAAAGTGTATGGTTGTATGTTGTTAATGTCTGAAAGAGACAGGAAAGAGGTGTGTGCATGCATACTGATCAGCCATAACATTAGAAACATTACGACCACTCACAGGTGAGGTAATAACATTGAATAACATTTATTATCTTGTTACAGTGGCACAGTGAGATGCAGTATGCAGAAAGTGAACAGTCAGTTCTCAAAGGTGATGCGTTGGAAGCAGGAAAAATGAGAACACATACAAATCTGAGTGACTTTAACAGGGGCCACCCTGATCATTGATGTGAGTGTGGGGAGTGAAGGCTAGTACGTCAGATCTGATCCCACAGAACAGCTACAGTACCTCATCTGCTGAAACTGTTAATGCTCTCTATGATAGAAAGGTGTCAGAACATAGTGTATTACAGCATGCTGCCTATCTGTAGACTAGTCAGGTGGCATTAATGTTATGGCTGATCAGTGGAAGTACAGGAAAAACGTATTTGCAAAAAACTGAAATTAAACGTTTCTACAACCAGCAGGAAAAATGTGTGGTGGCGGGGTGAGCAAGGCATGTAACCCATAACTGCTCTCCGGGCGCTGCAATGTGTGGCAGCCCACAGCTCCAAGCATGTGTGTGTGCTCACTATTTACGTGTGTGGTTGTATGTGCTCACTTTGGATGGATTAAATGCAGAAGTCAAAATTTCCCTAGCAGAATTAATACAGTGTAAAATAAAACAAACAACCAAAAAGATAAAATAAAATAAAATAAAATAAATAAATAAATAAAAATTCTATAAAGAGCAGTAACACCTAATAAATGAAATAAGGTCAATGTATGATATGATGACCCTTTGCTTAAAAAAATTTGTACAGTTTTATAAGGAAATGAACTGATAAGTTTTACTGAACATATTGCGGAACCAGACAGTTCTTGTAAAGATTTTTACGGTTGTACTTGCTTTTTATTTTTCAATATAAAACCCTGCAGCCTTTATTATGTATTTTTTATTTTCCTGAAAAGTGGTTTTCTAAATGACATTTACTGTAACATGCTTTTTTATTGACATACCAAGATTTGATTTGATTTGATTTTTTATTTACTTATTTTTATTTTTAACTGTTACATTTAACTGTGCTGGAAAATTGTGATTGGAAATCTGAAATATTTCTGTTCTGACTTGATAATGAAAGTCGAAGTCATTAAATAAAAATCTATAACAAAGTTTGCATTAAAAGAATAGAGCATGATTTTCTGCATAGTACTCTGTGTGTGTGTGTGTGTGTGTGTGTGTGTGTGTGTATGTGTGTGTGTGTGTGTGTGTGTGCGCGCACTTGTGAGGAACCAAAATTTGAGGTTGAGATGGATGCATGGGAGGGAAAAAAATGTAATGACGGTTTGGCCTTGGTAGCCATGCAGTGTGCATGTGTGTGTTTGTCTGAGAGACAGAAAGAGAGACAGAAAGAGAGAGAGAGAGAGAGAGAGAGAGAGAGAGAGAGAGAGAGAGAGAGAGAGAGAGAGAGAGAGAGAGAGAGAGAGAGCTGCTGTGAGGCTTCTGCCTGCCAACATCTCCATCATTCTCTGCCAGTTCCACCTTATTTCATCTACTGCTGCTGGAACAAATAGGCAGTAGGGAGGCAGCTAGCACTGAACTGGGAACACACAGTCCCAAGAGCAGAGAGAGAGTGAAAAAGTGAGAGAAAGATGAAGAGGGGGGAAAAAGTCGGCATCTGCTGCGTCATTAGCTGGTGCAGTTAAAGAAGTATCGCTGCAGCCAGAGCTGATACAAAGTGAAGAAATATCTACCTGGAGACAAACTCCAAGTTGGAGATGGGCCATTCATCATGGAGAGAGGCTGCGGGTGCAAGGGAGCGACACAGCCAGAGCCGATGAGCCAGGAGCAGACATGTGGTGGAGCTGTGTCTGCCTCTCTCTCTCTCTTTCGCTGTATGTGTGTGACACTCACGCACAGTTCTATTCAGTGTTGTCAATACACAGAGAACTTTAGAAGCTCATCTTGATGTAAACCTCACAGAGCAGCCATGCCTGCAGGGCATTCAGGAGGACAGAAGAGAGGATACACACTCCAGAACTCATCAGATGGAAAGCCGTTACCCAGATTCAGTGAAGCTGCATAATGACACACAACACATAAACAAAGCCTTCTGGATTAGAGGCGTAGAGCCAATATCTTCACCTCCATGTTCACCTTTTAATCACCCACTGCCAGTTCACATCACAAACTCACTCACCTTGTACCTACCATGATACAAAATCTGAACCTCCAACAAAGCACTATTCTTAACTCAACAGTTCTGAATATGAAAAAAATAAAATAATCGGAATTGTTCATCATTGTGGAGCTCTGGAGCTCCATACTTATGCAAGTTTCGTAAAAGTCATGAGCTCAATGTTCTTCAAGATTCTTACATGCCCACACAGGCAACCCCATAAATGAGGAAAATGCCTTGAAAAATAGATTGCACACGCATGCTACCACCGTTAGCACTGAGCGCACTTTGCAGCTTGTTCTCTTACTTTGCATCCAAATGTTTCTTTAAACTTACACATGCAATCATTTGTAAAACTCTGCTTTTAGGCAGTGCCTAAATATTAATATTAGGTAGATTAATAGTAATATGATCTAAAAAATTCATATGTATGAATACATTTATATATTATACATGCTATGATGGCAGTACACAGCAGTGTATCCTGTTATATACTGTACAGTAAAATGTATTTAAATTAGCTAGAGATATGGATTAGTTTATAGTAATGCAGTATGGATATTTATCAGTAGAAATTCAGCTCCACTTTGTTTATTGCATTAGATTTGGTTACAGCCCTACAGTACTGAGACGATCGGATAAACAGTGAGACACACTCTGAACAGGGTGTCAGTCTATCACAGGGCTAACACAAACACAAACAACCATTCACACTTACACTCACATCTATGGGCAATTTAGTAGCCAGTTGTGTGTGTGTGGGGGGTGTGGGGGGTGTGGGGGGTGGGGGGGTGGGGGTAGTTCCTGGAAGAAACCCACGCAAGGACTAGCAGAACATGAAAAACTCCATAAATAAGCACCCTAGATGGCCATGAAATTCGAACCCAGAACCTTCTTGCTGTGTGCCAACAGGGCTAACCATTGAGCCGATGTGTATTATTTATTATTATCATTATTATATATTTTTTTATATTAATGTTTAAAAAGTATGACAGGTTTAATAATAAAGATATTAACAGTATTAGTATTGTTAAGAATAAAAATGCATAACAATTTATAATGCATAACAAACATTGCAATAACATTTCATAAGTAATTATAATAATGCAGGCAGTGGTGGACCAGTGGTAGGATGCTGGCTTACTGATCGGAAGGTCTGGGGATCAAGCCCCACTATCACCGAGTTGTCACTGCTGCCCCCCAGTGCAGCTAACTGGGTTATCAATGGCCCGGCCATGTCTCTCACTGTCTGTGGTGAGAGGCATGTAAAAGAACCATTGCTGTAATTTGAAAAGAGTAGGCTATTGGGTGGCCATCCGTGTGTTTTTGCCCTGCAGTGCCCTGGCGAGCTGTCCAGGGTGTACTCTGCCCAATGCCTAATGATGTTTTATGAGCTTGGCACCTTATGAGTATACTATTACATGTTATGAATCTGTAATGAGTGCATTATATTATATATACACATTTAGACACAAACAACACTCCAATGCTTGGGATTTCAGTGAAGAAACTCCCAAATTATCAGTAAGGACCACGGTGATGCTGAGCATAGTGTTACCTTACCATCTCTTAGCTGTTAAAATAAGTGTGCTTATTGGCCCATCTGAAATTAATCAGTGCAATTTATCCTGCTTTTGGATGTACACATTTGACTAGTGGACATCCCTGCATTACTGTGCTCTTAGCAGTCAGGCACAGTGTCAGCTGGGCCAGCGGCTGAGATGGAGAGGAGTCGGGTGGGGCCTCAAGCTGCTGCACGGGTTACTAAGATGTACCTGAGTGTGACAGGGCATCAATAATGCCAGCGCAGACAGAGCTTGCCCGCTGAGAGGCAGATGGCATACATGACTGGAGATCCCTGATTATGCAGCATAATTAAGGGCAATCATAATTTCACAAAGTTTCACTCGCACTTGCCCAAGACAGAGCTTTTTGGGTGACAAAGGTGCGAGGAAAAAAGGGAAAATGAAGAGAGACTTTAATTATTCCTGAATATGTGCATTTATTATGTCAGAGCTTAAACTGAATATCCAGTGCATTGGCAATACTGTGCTAGGTGATGTCATTATCAAAGTAGAAAAGAGAAACTGACAGAAAAAAGAACAACAAAATTAGAAAAAGAGGTGTTTTATTATTCTAGAATATGCTTAACTCTTATTTATTTAAATACACTGTATACTATATAACTGTGGTACGGTGACAGTGGTTGGCTCTCTCGCCTCACAGAAACAAACTCCTGGGTTTGAGCCCGTGGTCGGAGAGGGTGTTTCTGTGTGGAGTCTATTTGTTCTCCCTGTGCTTGTGTGGGTTTCCTCCAGGTACTCCAGTTTCCTTCCACAGTACCAAGACATGCACTCTAGGTCAACTGGCTACTCTAAATTGCCCATAGGTGTGAATGTGAGTGTGAATGGATGTTTGTCCTAGGGAACTGGTTTTGTGGAGGTCTTGCAACCCACTCGGGGTAAAGGATATATTGCAGAAAACCACAAAAGTGGCCCAATGCACCCAGTGATAGGTAATGGGATCAAATAGATAATCATTTACATCCATTTCCTCCAAATTGCTATCCATAGTTGCTTCTTGAACATGTTTTTTTATCACCTAAAATGTGGGTCACTGAATAGATCTGCTTGTTTACTTACTCTGGACAACCCCACCCAAAATTACACAGTCTTGTGCTTTTTATGGTCATTTATGTTAAAATAGGCATCTGTATCGCTTAAAGGTATTACATACACACAAATTATGCTGTAAGGATAACCAATAGCGACACTCTTTAATAAGTCTTTAACGTGAACATAATTCAGCGGTGGTACTGTTTACTTGCCCCCAAATCTCACATGGCAGCAGCTCCAATGGGCCAGCAAACCAAATGCAGCAAGATGGGTCCACAGAGCAACACAGTGCTATAAACAACATAGCACAGATCTCAGGCAGGACTATATATGCCTATATATCCTGTGACAACAGAAAAACATCAGATTCATATTATGATACATTGTTTAGTTTTGTTTTGTCACAAATCACACTCTTAACTGCAATATTTTCCATCATATGGATGGGATATTTGGGATTAGGCTGCCATTGTGTTCTGAAAGAGGGGCTGCTAGGATGCTAGCTGCTGCTACCCTGCCAGGGTGCCTCCCGCCTCTCCCTGCTCCAGCTTCCTTCTTGACCCTGACAGATAAGCAGTATAAATAATGGATGGATAGGTGCTGCTAAGGCCACGTTAGCACAGACCTGGTTATTAGAGATGGAATACTATGTTTTATTTTAGATATTTTATTAGTCCCATGAGGGGAAACTAGGCACTAGATTTAAACATAATCCATAAAGTATAGAACCACACACACACATACACACACAGTATGAGCAGTGAGCACACATACCCAGAGCCATGAACAGGCCCCGTGCAGTTGTGGAAACAGAGGTAGGCCTTTATTTGGTTGAATTACAGACAAACATGTTGTTTAAGAAATAAATATAATCATTAATACTAGAAGGAGTGTGTGAAATAAGAACTTTTCTTGTTACCCGTTTTGTGTGTTTGTTAGTAGGATTAAAAGTTATGTGCAGATTTTCATGAAATATAGATTTATTTTAAATAAAACATGGGTTGGTTTAATATTTGTTTTTTTATATATGCATTCTTTTACTCAGTTACTCATTTGCCGAACCGCTTAATCCTACTATTAAGGTTGCGGCGAGACTGGAGCACTGGACTCCCAGCTGACACTGGACTAAGGTGGGATACATTCTTAAGAGCTTGCCAGACCATTGCAGGACAACAAACACTCATCCATTCACAGTCACACTCAAACCTAGGCACAATTTGGAATAACCAATGAGCCTAACGTGCATGTCTTTGGACTGTAGGAAGAAAACCAGAGGAGCAGGTGGAAACACACGCAAGCACAGGGAAGCCAACAAACCAACCCAAGACCTTCTTGCTGTGAAGTGGACGTGCTAACCACTACGCCACCTTGCCAACCTGTATTGTTTCAGCTTACAGTAAATGTGCTATATTGTGATTTGCATAATTATCAGGATATGAAATGACCCATACCAATATAAGAATTTGGTCATATCTCACAACCTTAACCCCCCCTGCCCCCCCAGCTAAGGGCAAATGCGGAGTACACCTCGCCAGACCATTGCAGGGCCAATATACATACAACAATTCACACTCTCACGCACACCTATGGGCGATTTGGAACAGACAATTAGCCTGTTGTGCATGCTTTTAGACTGCAGCACTGTGGCTAACACATGGTTAACACTGTACCTCACAGCAAAAAGGTTCTAGGTTTAAATCTTAGCTGATGCCCTTTCTGAGAGGAGTTTATATGTATGTTATCCTTGTGCTTGCATAGGTTTCTTCAGATTAACTGTTAATTTGAAACTCTTCAGGGTACACCCTGCTTGAACTGATTGAGAGAGAGAGCGAGAGAGCGAGAGAGAGAGAGAGAAAGGAAGAGGCCGAGGCAGAGAGAGAGAGACAGAGAGACAGCAGGCTTTGTAAACATTACATCTCAGCATTGTGACCAGGCTCCATAACTAAGGGCACTAATGATGGGAATGGTTATAATTCAGAGGAAGCGTCTGCCTATGGAAACAAGCCAGGCTGTCATACACTCTCCCACAGTACATCAGGTCAAGCCTGTCTGAGGAGAACAGAATCTTCCTTTCTTAATTCCACAGACTCCCAGCTTCGGCATGCCCTCATTACAGCGTAATATGTCTTCCACTCCAAACACACAAACACTAACACATACAAACACACACAAGGCTCACTCACTCACTGTCATGGGTTAGAAGAGTAGCAACATGGTGGTTACTGAACACACAAACACTAACACACACACACACGCACACACTACAAGCTGCTTACAGGATATATATAGGAGTAAGCAAGTGCAAGCAAAATGAGCCTGCTGTACTTTATTTAAGGGTGACTTGTGTGCATTGCTGGATTGGTAAATGAAGTTAAATTGGTGTTTCTTGAGCACATTTATCAAAATTTTTGAAAGATCTCAGGATAATGAGAACTGCAGTGCACCTGTGCACATGGCTATGTGTGTGTGTGTGTGTGTGTGTGTGTGTGTGTGTGTGTGTGTGTGTGTGTGTGTGTGTGTGTGTGTGTGT
>JBCNYH010000015.1:13539564-13553460 GCA_039654325.1 Tandanus tandanus
GACCTCACTGCTTAGGCTGCTGCCCCCGCGACCCGACCCCGGATCAAGCGGAAGAAGATGAATGAATGAATGAATTAATATATATATATATATATATATATACCCAGGTCCTGGGTTCAATTCCTGGGAGCCCGGGCATTTCTGTGTGGAGTTTATAGTAGATTTCTCCTGAAACAATGAAAGTGATCCTGATTATCATTGCAATTTCTTAGCAAAAACACCCGGCTCTTAAAGCGAATGGGAGATGACACTCTAATTACTCTGGTTAGTTTATTACACCCATTATTATATAATAGACCAAATGCAACTCTTGCGCCTGATGCTGCGACCATTTTTTCCACAGTTAAAGTGGATGTGGACAAATATCCTTGTGCCCTGTATTTCAAACCACACTCTCAAATTTTAAAAAAGGGCCTATATCGGTTTGCTCACAAAAGTTCTCCCCATGCTTGATAGGTTTCCTTAAGGTACTCCAGTTTCCTTCCACAGTCAAAAGACATCCAGCTTAGGGTTACTGGCTCTAAATTGCCCATCGGTATGAATGTGTGTGTGTAAATGGTTGGTTGTGTCTGTGTTAGCCCTGTGGTAATTTGATAATCTCTTCAGGGTGTAGCCCTGCCTCTCATCCAAAATGAGAATGGCTGTATACAAATAAATGCTAATTATTTAACAATGTAGTTTAAAAATGTAGTTTAAAAATAATAATAAATAATTTTCGACAACCTTCAGCCATAATCGGTCGCAGAGATAAATAACCTGAAGATGCTGCAGGAGTTTGCTGCGCCACAAATTCAGGCGAGTAGTGACCTTGCTAACTTCTTTTTTCAACAAAACGGATCCCCCTCCCCACTTTGCCAGGTTAGTGAGAGCTTTCCTGAACATCATATTCCCTGATCAATGGATCGGTTGAGGGGTCCCCTGGAAAGGGCTCCACGTTCCCCTGATCTAACACCTTGTGACTTTTTCTGTGGGGCGATATCAAAAGCAAGATGTATGCTACTGAGCTCCGTGACCTGTCACAGCTTGAGAAAAGACTCCGCATGACCTGCAACAAGGTCGGGGAAGTGATGCTGCAAAACATCGAAGAAGCCTGCATCCAAAGGTGGCTGAAGGCAGTTGACAATGAAGACACTCATGTGGAGGTATACGGCTAGTCTTCAAGGCGTTGGAACGTGATGGCAAGCCTAGCAAGTAAAACTGCAATGACTCCTTTGTTGATATTAGAAACATGAATACAGTCAGTTTCTTGTGTAATTTTTAGGAATTTATTCTAAGTAAACTAAGTGTTAAGTGACTTTTGGACACTGTGTGTATTTAAACAATATCTCACAATATACCATATTGTAACACAATTTATCATAGGAAATCGATATCATCACATTGCCCAGCCTTAATGTAGTGTTTATGTCTGTTTATCTTCACATTTTGGGATATGCTTAATAGGCCTAATGTTGTATGACAGAGTAGAGCAGGAGAAAATTATATGCTAGTTTAACCTCATAGAGAACATATCAGAATCTGATTATCAGAACAGGTCAAAATATATTGTTTAAAAACAGGGTTCTAATCAGGAAACCAGTTCATAGGTAAGACTTTATCTGGGTTTTAAATGTTGGAAAAGGAACTAAAGAGCTTTACAATGACCATGCATCAAATCAAATGTTAATATACTGTTCAGTTATAAAAAAAAAAAAAAAAATAGTGAGGTGGATATTAGCAATGTGCAATAAATGCAGCATTAATATAAGTAAAATTGCAAAATAGCTTTTATATAAGACACAATAAAACACAGAGCAATGTTAGTTTAGGTAGTAAGTGCATTACCCATCTACCAGAGTCCCACAAATGAAGTTATGTTACATTATGATTCTTTTTTTATGGGTTAAAATAAATGTTATTTTATTTGATTCAGTGTGTAGTTTTGTCAGATATTAATAAATATAAACTGAATTGTGTATATAATAGGCACTGCAGTGTTTCCCTTAGATAATGATATATGTGTTCAATATTTGATAAAACACCTACAGTTATGAATATAGACTAACAAAAAGCGACTTGTGAACATCTCTAGATGATACTGAGGGGGAAATCATGAGGGGGTTTTTTTCCCCAGAAAAAAAAAAACAGCAGAGTTGGAGGGTAAATTATAATTTTGACTACTCAGACATGGTAAGATAAAGAGAAGTGGAAAAAGAATGTCACATGAGAAAGAAAGAGTTCTGAAAAGTAAAGAGGGTTATGTATGGAACGGGAGAAGGAAGGAAAGTTGAGAAAAAGAGATACTTAAGAGTACAGTGAGAGAGAGAGAGAGAGAGAGAGAATAGGAAGGTGTTCGGCAGCTGGAGAAGAAGGCAGAACTTTTTAATGGGCTGAAAAACCGCAGCCCAGTTCTTGAGAGAAACTGACCTGATCTGTACACACCACACCGACTCCTGAGAGAGGATATAATGCTCTTACCCAGCATCCTCTCCTCTATTCACAGCTTATATTTACAGACCACATCAGAGGAGAGTAGGAGACAGAGCGGGAAGGAGGAGGACAAAGAAAGCTATATTTGGAGTCCTTAGGGTTTGCCGTAAGTAAGACAGTAGCAAGTATCTGTGTGAAAGGGGTGAGACAGCTGTCACTGCCAACAGCAGCACCAACCAACAGGGTGAGAGAAGGGAAAGGCATGATGGGTAAAAGTGGCAGGGAAAGTGTGGACTGCTTTCTTTTACCTCGTCAACTGCAGACTGACTCGCACAAATATTCTCACACGTTACAGTCATGTCAAATAGGGAACGAGAAAATTATCACAAAACAAATTATCCCCAAAATACACATTCATCAGACAATCATCCTGTGGATAATTAGCACAAAGGAAAGTGTTGAACACATTATCACCACTTTCAAAACAAGTCCCAGGTTATTCCTTTCGGGCTGTCAGAAATAATTTGCACTATTTTAGATTTTAATAATATTGTATCAGGGGGCGTGGACTAACTGGCAGGGCATGAGTCAGAAGGGTAATATCTGGTGAAATCGCTCGCAATCTCAACAAAAAGTGGCATGAGAAAGCTACAACATATGCAGAGAGAAAGAAGGCAGCAATACATCTATTAATTTATACTATGGACCTGTTCAGTCCTTCAGTCCAACATTTCTAAAGGAGAGCAAAAGCTGAAAAACACCACTTATTATCAGGTTTAAAAGAAAACCAGCAGCAGACACTCACTCAATTTAAATCATTATTATTTCCTGGTCAGTCTTTTGAAAGAAACAGATCTTTTTGTCAGCTGTTGCATGAACAATGATAATCAGTTTAGCAGAGCTCTGTTTAGCAGCAATTATAAAAAAGTGTACACAAAAGACAACTAAGGTAACTACACTAAGCTATATATGTGCATATACGTACATACACATATATACACATACCTATATTTACACGTACAGACACATATACATACATATATCCTGTATATGCAAATACATATACATTTATCCACATATTCACACATTTAGAGACATACACAGAAGGGTGTATAATACACAGAATACACCCTAGATGGAGCACCAGTCACCCACAAGGCACCATACACAGTAAGCTGGAGAACCAGACCTTACCCCAAGCTCAGGATCAAAACCTTGGAGAATGGCAACGCAAGCCCCCCATTACCCCCCCCCCCCCCACCCCCCCACCCCCCAGTAGCATACAAACAACAATAAACACCACCCCATTACATCTAAATAATTATCTTAAAATACATACTTAATTAACTTGTTCAAACACTGAATTTGTTTTTAGCAACAAATGACCCATGCCAAGTCACAAATGAGGCAGACCAAAATGCTTTCTTAAATTATAAAATTAAAAAGTTTGCCAAATTGCATTCTAATATACAACTGAGTTTCTCATTCACATTCTCATTCTCCCCAGAACGAAAAGTACATTATGTGGTCACCATAAAGTCTGTGGACACCTAACCATCAGGCCAATTGTAAAGCATAGTCTTTATAGTCTTTGTTTGCTGAAGTTTCTTTACTGAAACTAGAAGCCCAAACATGTTCCTGCATGACAATGCTCCTGTTCACAAAGCAAGGTACATGAAGACATGATTAGCCAAGGATGGAGTGGAAGAACTTCATTGGCCTGCACAGAGCCGTGACCTCAACACCACTGAACCCATCTGGAATGGACTGGGATGCCAAATGCATCACCAATGCTCTTGGGTGAATGAGCACAAATCCCAACAGCCAAGCATAACAGAAGAAAACCTTTCCAGAAGAATAGAAGTTATAATAGCAATGGGGCAAATCGGGAATGGGATGTTCAAATAGCACATATTGATGCAATATACACTTTATGTGGACACCTGATCATCCTTCCTATATGTACCTCTTCCAAAAACACAGAGTTGGTCCCCCCTTTGCTGCTATAACAACCTCAACCCTTCTGGGAAAGCTCTTCACTAGATGGCTGTGGGGATTTGCGCTCATTCAGCCACAAGAGCATTAGTGAGGTCAAGCACTGACTTCTCGTTAGAAGATCTGGCGTACATCCTACATTCTGTGTCATCCTAAAGGTGTTTACTGAGGTTGAGATTAGCGCTCAGGCCACACAAGTTCTTCCACAGCAACCTTGGTAAACTCGGTCTTCACTGACCTCACTTTGTGCACTGTCATGATGAAGCAAGGTTCTCTGATTTTCCTATGCTGCTGGTCTGCAGGTTCGCATTGCTATAATTCTGAAACTGAATGCAGGTAAATCGGAGTTTTGCTAGCTCAAATATCCACTGGTATAAACATACACACATTCATTTTTATGTCAGTCAGTGTTCATCATTTATTAAAGTAATATAATAGACCCTCAATATGTGTACATTTATTTTGTACTTACTACACGACATATCCACAACATGATCTGATTGGTTTGCTACCTCAAGAAAATAAACATTAGTATACGCTTCACGGGAATGGCGCGATCTGATTGGTTCCCTACCTGTGTGTTAATGAACAATTATGCACTGAAGACAAGGTGAATGCCTTGAGGGCCTCAAACATTAAGTGACATCCACCAAGCCTGGGGTGAAAAATATTTTTAGTATATATTACATTAACAAGCTAAAACAAGATTTATATAACTTATTTTTCCATTTTAATGCGTGAAGTGATTACACCGATTCCTTTGTAGTATATACTAAAACAACTATTCGCCTCAAGCTTGGTGGATGTCCACCTCTCCTTTTGCAAGTAATTGTTATGTATCACATATATATAATTATGTATAACAGTTAAAAGACTAAACAGGAATTGATTTAGTATTTGGGTATTGGATGGGCCTTTAAATCAATTATTCAAAAAGTAAAGAAAAATATAATGGAACATTTAGCTTCATATCAGTAACAAGAAAACACTTTTAACACTTCATGAAGCCTACTCCAACTACTGGACCTGCTTACATTTTAAAATCCAATCTAGAGTGGGATTATTGTTGGTGTGTGTTGATAAAATCTGGCCACACACACTTACTGAGCAGCTTTATGATAGTGAGTGTAAAGGTCTGGACTGTGATACAGACTGAATGCTCTTTTTAAAATTGACTTTGACCCATGGTACACTGGCAATGGAGTGCACTCTTCATATGGAGCAGTGTGTGGATCTTCCCTCACACTTATTATCTGCAGACTGCACTCCCATCAACAGGGTGAGACAGAGTCAGAGAGACAAGGCTTGATATATGGATATACAAAAAGACAGGCAACACATACAGGGACTGGAGTTCAGCACTGAATCTGAATTATATTTAAATAAAAGGAACCCCACCCCCCCCCCCCACCCCCACCACCACCACCACCACCACCACCCCCAAACCCTAAAAAACTCTTCTTTGTGGGAATCAACCAAATGTCCCCAAAATGCCAAAGCTGCTAGATATTCCCATCCTTCTGGGGACCTTTGGTCCCCACCAAGGTATAAAAACATGCCCACACACATCCAAACACACACAGTGTCAGGCTGTCAGAGCTTGTTTTAGTGATATGTAGCTTTGAATGTGACTCTACTAAGTGCCAGGCAGGATCTGTAAAAGAGGCAATAAATCAACACAGGAGAACAGCGCACCTCAATATGCACACAGGCAAATGTCCCCAGGCGAGACACACACATATACACACGCACAGCATCTGAGATTGGATAGAGCAGGCCAATATGCTGAGCCAATCAAATAGAATCCAGATACACACAGAACACCATTTTATTTTGTGCACACAGTTATGAATGAGTGACAAATCTACACTAAAATATGGTAACCCATAAGACTCCATTTTATGCACATACGACATGGAGAGCAGAAGCCTTTATCAGGAGCCTCTTAATGTAACATATCAAACAGGATGAAAGCATTTCATACCACATGCAGAACATGGTCAATCAAAGCAGCAGAGACAGTGCCAGAGAGAGTGACGAGTCTTTCATGGGAGAGCTAATGAAGTTATGTAATGATGCCGAAAAAAGATGAGAAGGACAGACAACAGGGAAATAGGAGATTCCTTGAAAAACAAGAAGCACGGCCATGGAAAATTAAACATGAAAAAAAGACAAAAAAGTAAAAAAAAATAAAATAAAATTTTAAAAGTGTAAAACAGACTGTTAGAGTACGCACTCTTTTATTCTTCCTTATGTTTCAGTTTTTAAAACAGCTGTACTATAGCACACATCCTCATTTCTTTTCTTTCTTTTTCTTTTTTTTTTTACCCCATTATATATCAGTTTGGTTCATGGGAGCTAGTATCAATGAGCTAGCAGAGCTAAGCAACACATCTGTTTCAAAGGTAAAAGAAAAATCAATATCGGGTTTCATTCTGGACAAACACATCATCAGTGTACCGAGTGTAACAGCGCTAAGTGTAACCACACCACTCGCAGTAAAATAAAAGTGAGAATTTGGGTTAACTGCTACAAGACCATGCTGTAGGTTCATGTGGCCAAGCAGCAACAGTCAAGACACATGATAACATAGAGAGACGTGTCCCATATTTTTGAGCTTGAATGTTCTAATATGATACTAATACACAAATATTTGCTGATGGCAAGATTGATGTTGCTGAACAGTGTAGTAAAATTCATTGCCATCCTCCAAACCTGGGGTGAATAATTGTTTTAGTATATATTACAGGGGAACATATGCAAAAAAGCACACTAAAACAAGACTGTTGTGATTAATTTTAAATTTTTGAGCTCTGTACACACATGAACAGATACATAAAAGCAGTGTAACAGTCTCTTTAACTCTAAGAGTTTTACAGAGTTAACATTTTGGTTAGCAGTACAGTCGGCACATATATCTCCATTACAGCTACTTAAAAAAATGTTTATGTGCTTTCAGGGGGAAAAAAGTTAATCTGGCTTTGAAACATCTGTCACAACAGTTTTTTTTTTAGCTCTACACTTTATTATTGTTTATTTTTATAACTTAAACAGAAGCAGAAGTCTGTTTGAGATTATTTAACAATTCAATACAGTTCGAGGCATGCTATGGTTTACACAATGCTGATCTGGCAGCAGTAGTTTTACTTAATTGTTAAAGACATTAAATTCATAGCTCCGAAGCAAAACTAAACCGGCAAATATCTATTGTCTGATGGACTCAGTTTGGGGTAAGAAACTAATTGTGTACATTTTATTTTTAGTCCAATGATTGCTTTAAGGCAGGACCCATCAGTTAGGTTTGACAGGGGTCCACATTTTCACAGAGCAAACCCTGTGTTTACATATTTACTCAAGCATGATTAAAAAGTAATCCACATTAAAATTGCATGAAAATGACTTCTTTTTGAAAAACTGCAGCGACACATTTTAACCAAAACATGATCAGAAACAGCCGTTGTGTTTAAAGCTGAAGTATCAACCACAGAATACACTTTCGCTTTACAATACTTTTTTTTCAGTCAAATAGCTAACAACAGCATTTCTGACTGCTCACATGATGATGTTTTCACTTTGTAGACTCACCTGTCTGTCACTACCTCTCACATACTTGAATGTTAAGATATGTATTATTATACAGTATATTTTAGTAGGGATTAATACGAGGATTGTATTTCATACTCTACTGTGCAGATCCTTCACAAATCCTACATAATATACTGGGGAAATGTGCTGGAGGTCACCATTTAATGAAACCGGATGCTCAGGCAAGATTTTTTTTTATTTGTCAAGATTAAGTCTCTGAGATGTAAGAAAGTAGGTTCTTGAAATATATTTTGTACTCAGTGAGCCTGTCCCCTTCCTCACACGTGCACAAAACTCTGTTCCTAGAACCTAGCTCGTCCAGTTTACCTAGAGTTAGCATGCCAATCACATGTAACATTAGCATGGGCCATCATGGCATCACATTTAAGCACACTCAGGCATTCAACCACTTAACAGCGAAGGCATAGTACTCTAAACATGCACAATTTAACTAATACTGAGTACTGAGTATGGTCATGGATTCCTTCGCTGTTCTGTTTATTGTAGTGAAAAAAAATGGTCGGATTCATTCTGCAAGATGCTTGAATAGACAAAGTTTTTCTAAAATTTTTGAATGAGGGGAACTGAGAGCCTGTCTAGACCACTCTCAAAGAACAGCTACTGAAAAGTGCATACTCTATGACAAAAAATGCAGGGACACACAGTTCAACGCAGCTTGCTACATATTGGGCTGTGCAGCTGCAGTCTGGTCAGGGTGTCCATGCCGGCCTCTGCCCAACACCGAAAGCATCTACAATGGGTATGTTAGCATCAGAGCTGAATACTAGTGCAACAAAAATAGGTGATCTGGTCTAATAATCTCCCTTTTCTTTTGCATCATGTGAACCACTAGGTGCATGCGCTTCAGGTTACTTCAGGAACTACACAGGAAGTCGTCCTGGTGATACGGAACAGTGAGAAAAAATCTGAAAGGTCAAATTAGATCAACAAAAAGAAGAACGACAACAATAGGTAGAACAACGGCAACTGTAACTAGAATAAAGATAACAATGAATATAAGAGAGAGATGGGTTTAACAGTTTGGATGATAGCACAGTTTATTGTGGCGTTAACGAAGGATCGTTAGGAATAGTTATGTCCTCATGCTGATTGAGCGGAAGCTACGGCTAGAGGAGAGCTGACTAAAGAGGAAGTGGGCCAAGTGGGATGGATCAGAAACAACCTTGCTGGCACACTTCCTGGCTTTTAATTGCTTAGGACACTCATAGGCACCTACTCCTGGCCTGTAAGCCTCCTGGCTGTTTGCACAATGTGTTCCAACCTGTTTTATTGCAGCTGTAGATGATGTATACCATGGGTGCCCCTCTGCTTGAAGTAGCAATGGCACCAGGATGCACTCTGGGGAAAAGGGAAGGCCAAAGAGGCAGTGGCCATTATTCTACTGGGAAACCTTGGGTCGTGGAAATTGGGTCGTGATCTGGCATGACAAAGTGTTGGGCTCCAAATTCTCCATATCTAAATCTGATTAAGCATCTGTGGGATGCATGGACACACAAGTCAAATTCGTGGAGGGTCCATATTTAAATTCACAGAAGTAAAGAATCTGGTGCTAACATCTTGGTGTCAGATACCATGGCACACCATCAGAGGTCTTGTGGAGTCAACACCACAACAGTTCAAAAGTGTTTTGGTTGCACAACAGGGACCTTCACAATATTAGGTGGTTTTAAGCAACAAACTACAATTTAAACATATGTGTGTGCATTGCTTGATTAGTTTGTCTGCTTTCTATTGGGACTTGCAGAGAATGCAACATTCTCATTATGAGATACTGCAGTTTTTACAGAAGAGGGAGAGGATGATCCTACTTTTAACTGATGCAATGAGCTCAAGGTGGCAGCTATAAGACTCATAATTACATTAGTTTTGAGCAGTAAACACAATCACGAATTCTCCCTCGGTCTATTATAAAGCAATGTGATCCTGCTTCATGTGGTTCTAGTGCTTTAAAGTCCTCTTACCCCCTGACTCTGCCCACATACATCAGTGCTATTGTGTTTGCAGGATCACACTGCACAGACGGTCTGAATCCTGAAAGCAGAGCCTGAGCACTTACGATCATTTAATAGTTCTTCACAGCACTCAGGCATTTTCACCAGTGAAGTATCTCTGTGAATATAGAGTTTGTAAAACGACAACTCATTTAGATATGAATTTCGTATTTTAGTTCTATACATATCCCTGTTATAAATATAAAAGTATTTTTTCTCTGCATGTACAGTAGTGTGAGTGAAGATTACACTCCTAATAAAAAGAAGTAAAAAAATTACTTCTCTATAATATTTGGTGAAAATGTATTGAACAATGCTATTGTAGGCAATGAGAACCAAAAAAATCATTCCGACAAGTATATTGAGGTAAAAGTATGGCTAATAAACAAAATCACTGAAAATACCAATTTTTCAGAAAAATGTAAAGGTGTCGCAAATTTTTTTTTTTTTACTTTTGCATAGCATGAATGAACCTCAAACCATATGGAATGGTTTAGCGAATACACACTTGGTTGATGTAAACAGAAGTGCATATGATTTGTATTAGTGCCTAGTTTTATTTTATTCAGAAGTTCACTAGTTTATATCTGATTTGTGAGTTTAACATTTGTATACTGTTAATATTGCAATTTACTTGCCTTATATGAACTGACCAATTCACGCCCTATTCTCGCGTTATCGCGCCCTTGCGTGAGTGAAAACATCTTTTCAAACAAGCTAATGCAAACTATCGAACAGATTTTAGCAGATTGCAACTTCGAAAATGTAAGTAAAAACCACCTGATAATGAAAATATACATATGTTCATGTGTAACAATAGAGTTTGGAAGGCTTGACTTTCATTTCACTTTAAGTTTAATACAACCTTAAATGCAAACAATTGCAATTTATTTCCTACTAAAATGCCCAGAGAAACTGTTTAGGCAAAACAGCAGCTAATTATGCTATGCTAGAGTTAGATTTCTTGTGCTTGAGGGGAATTTCAGTAGAGTAATATGTGTTATACAGCATCTTCCATTTCAGTTAAACTCTATTCAAATCCCTTTCTTAGATTACAAGCTCTATTTACAAGTGGTAATGTTTCAACTTCCATATACCAGCATTATACAAAACCAGTCTGTAGTAAACTGATCGGGTGCACAAGGCTGTGTTGCACTACAGCACTGATAAATCACTAGTAATTACTATTTAGACGGAATACATTTAAGGCAATGTATCAAAGAGCATCCAAATTGTTTGTAAAATACTGCTCAGGATATCAGATCTCTTTAAATTACAGAGATGGCAATGTCTACTTGTTTTGCATATTGCCTCCATACCAAAAATTGTCAATGAAAACATGGCACCAATTAGAGGACAGAAAACTCACAATAGAATTAGGGCTGAAAAGTTGTGCCTCATTTGAATTTGGGGTTAATGAGAAACAGATGGTCTATAACTGGTGCCTTTACACCCAAGAACTAAAAAAAAAAACTACATTCTGAAAGGATATGACACAATATTTACCAGCATGTCAGACTGTATGAGTTTTTATTATTATTATTATTATTATTATTATTATTATTATTATTATTAGGTTAGATATTTTTATAGTATCCATAAAGTTAGTGACATATCTGTTTTGGTTGAGACTAAAATGAGATCCTCTGGTAATTACTGCACTACCACATCTTCTCATGTAAACGTAATCCTGTCCGAATAGTTCTTTAATCCTACAATCATTCACTCATAAAACATGAAGCATTCATAGAGCTACGCAAACAGATGGCTCCTCTGCAAATATCACATCTATTTGCTGAGAGAATTCATCTCAAATGCTAAACATTTAACCAGAATCAAATACACCTTTGATGCTTGAAAAAAAATTCTTTACAAAAAGTTCCTGACTCCCAGTTTTCTATTTGTCCAATGCAGTGACCCCTATCTAAGTTTTTCTGAGTTGATTTTAAAAGTGAGAACAATAAATGGTCTTTTTTGCCTTTGTGCTGAACAAGAGTGTACTGAAGACTTGGTAGACTTTGTGCGATCACGCCATCATGTTGTAAAATTACACCAGCCAGCTTACATTGCAAGGCAACATGGGTAATTTCTCAGCAAATTACCCTGCTGGCTTTTACAGGCAGGAAAGCGTGGCAACTGTAATGTTCTTGGAAATATCGCCGTGCGCTTCTATAGCTGGCAGCTACACTAAAATGAACCCTGCTGTAATTGATGAATATATTAAAATGACCTGTACGCGGAACACCATTAAGCCCAGCAAACCTGCTGCCACACACGAATGCACATATCACAGACTGCAATGCAGTTTGAAAACATTAATTGTGAGGCAAGACTTCGCTCGTCAGATTTAAAATTGTCCGTTGAAGCCCAAAAAAAGTCCTGATAAGCATGCGGCCCTTTTCTTTTGGTCAAAGAGGAGGAAATATACACTTACTCAAATACATACATACACAAACATGCTGAGGGACAAGAGGCCAGCAAATTTAATTCTCTGTGTGTCAGTGTGCAGGTCTATGCATTTAAATGTGAACGTGCAAACAGTAGACATGTAGAAGAAGTAAGACAGCAGGCATTTTTTTCCTTCTTGTATCATAAAGCTATTAACTTGCTATCAGCTTTGCTGCAGCAGCCGCGCTTGCCTGTGATATATAGACACACTTCCCTTGCAGCTACAGCTCTGTGCTTATCACACACCTTATCTCTACAGACAGTTAGTTAAGAGCAGAATGTAGCCACAGATTATTCAGCTTTGTGAGATGTGGAGCTCAGGTGTGAATCCTGCCCAGGGTCATCATCACTAAGTTTCAAGCAAGGCCTATAACCACACGGCCAAACTGCAGGCATCAGAATCCCACCGCTCTTCATAAAGGTGATAAGAGATTAGGCCTTGACCTCTACAGAAAGTTTGCCACAGATACCATTACCAATTTTAGAGTGCTTAGAAAAAGTTAAATAACTGATCATATGAGCTGATTTAATTTCATATACTCAAATATTAAGCAATGTACCTGTGCACAAAGTTAGATTCCTAAAGTCATGGCTTGCCAAAGCTGAAGAAAGAAGAAAGAAGTGAAGTGGCCTGCACAGAGCCTTGACCCCAACTCCACTAAATACCTTTGGAATGAACTGGAACACCAACTGCATTCCAAGCCCTTTTGACTGACATTTGTGTATAAACTCACTAATTCTCTTCTGGCTCAGTTGGAAAAACCCAACAGCAATGTTCCAAAATCCTGTAGAAATTCTTCCCAGAAGGGTGGAAGCAGTATAGCAACAAAGAGGGCAAAGACCAACTCAATATTAATGGTTATGGTTTTGGAGCAACCAATAAACCCTGCTCTGGATAAAGGGGAATTTGTAGGTAAAGGTAACGTCTGTTGCACTTTTACACCCAAGCCTACTGGCCCATCAGGCTGGAGCAGTTTCCTTAGCATGAAGCAACTAGAATTTTATCCGTCATCAGGTTCACAGGGAGACTTTACCTTAAAATATCCCAGCTGACTCCAGGTGAAAGGAAGGGTACTCCCTGAACAGCTCACCAGATTGCAGGGCCAACACACACACACACACACACACACACACACACACACAAAACTATTCACACTCAAATTCACACCTAGCAACGAAAAATATCCAATTAGCCTAACTTGCATGTCTTTGGACTGTGGGAGGAAACCAGAGTACCCAGAGGAAACCCACATATGAACAGGGAGAACATGCAAACGCCACATAGAAACTCTCCAGCCAGGCAGGGGGCTGAACCATAACCCAGGATCTTCTTGATGTAAGGCGGAAGTGCTAAACAATATGCCACTGTACCTGTCACGTCTGTAGCCAACTCTCTCCCCGACTCTCACATACCACGAACGCACTCCCCCGAATTCTAATTATCATC
>JBCNYH010000015.1:13609842-13627582 GCA_039654325.1 Tandanus tandanus
TCTTGAGCGTAGCTTTACCAGACATATAGACAAATTGTGTAGGGCGGATTAACTCATCTTCATGCTGGAGAGAGAGAGAGAGAGAGAGAGAGAGAGAGAGAGAGAGAGAGAGAGAGAGAGAGTATAAGTAATCATAAGAGAGAAAAACTCTCTTTGAATCTATAATTCTAGTCCTGTCTGCATATATCCTCGGAGGAGTCTTCACTGGTTACAGGCCATATTAATCATCAAGTGTTAGGTTATAACAGTGCAGTCTTTAAAATTTAACAAATTGGGTTTTTAACAAATAAGAGTAAATTCTCAGCACAGTGGTGGGCTGCACCTGCTTCTGTGGGAATATACACCATTTTTGTTTTTTGCTCCCTTTTTTCCATCCTTTACAGAATTACTCCACACAGAGAATCTGGTCTTGAAATACTTTCTCATTTGCAAGAAGTTATTTCAGCCCTCTATCAACAAGCTGGAATAAAAATTCAATACAGTGAAAAAAGTAGGAGGCTTGAGCAGCTGCTATATTATGTGACTGCGTGTTTGTACTCTCATGTGGTTAACCCTATTATGTAAAGGAGGCCAGTAAACACAGTGTGAATTAGCTTTCCTCAGGTACACTAGCAGTGCGCCAGGGTGTTTGTTGTGGGTGGTTTGTAGGAAAGAATGCCGACGTTACCATCACATCCAGCAAATGCCACTCTTAACTTCCAGCTGTTCAATTTCAGATGTTTATATCTCAGACAAAACAAAGTGCTTACGTCAGCCACAACAAGAGCTGATAGTAGCGCTATGCTAGCCTAAAAATATAAGTGATCTTCATTAGCATTCATCATATATCACATGCTTTATCCCAGAGCTGTTTCATTAAAAAAGCCTTTGATATGGGGCTGTGTTGCTGTGCAGGATCATTTATACATGAACACAGACAGAAGATGGCTAAGGTAATCCCATTACTAAACTACAAGCCAGGCCAGTCACACTGCTCATCCAGCACAAAGGAGAATTTATACAGCTGCAGTCCCCCAGTGCCTGAGGCATGGAGTCAGGCCCACATACTACCATCTGAATGCAGAAAAGCACACACACACATGCACACACACACACACATATAGCTAGAATTGAATTGAAATACAATTTAAAGGAATTTTTAAAATACTGACTATACAAAGCTTTTTATCATTTAAAAAAAAATCTGCCAGATATATTATCAGATCAGATGCAGTACATACAGGCGGCACGGTGGCGTAGTGGTTAGCACTTCTGCCTCACTCCAATACGGTCCTAGGTTCAAGTCCCGTGCCCAGCGAGATTGTTTCTGTGTGGAGTTTACATGTTTTCCTTGTGCTTGTATGTACTTCGTCTGGTTTTCTCCCAAAGTCCAAAGACATGCACGTTAGAGTAATTGGCTATTCCAAATTGTGAATGTGTCACATTGTTGTGTGTTTATGTGTTGGCCCTGTAATGGTCTAGTGAGCTGTTCAGGGTGTACTCCGCCTTTGTGTGGAGATGGCTGAGATGGGCTGCAGCATCCACCCCAACCCTAACAAAGCATAAAGTGGCTGGAAAAATTTAATGAATGAATGAATGAATGAATGAATGAATAATGTTTATTTCGAATAGAGAAAAAACAGTAGACAAGAAACAGTAGTTATAAATAGTTATATTAAACTAGAGGAAAAACAACAACAACAACAACAACAATAATAATAATAATAATAAAAAACACTGTCTAATTTATATAATCTCAGTCCATACCTATCAATTCTTGATTATTAATAATGTACCCAATTCCCGATTGATATCTCCCCTTGTGCACCCCTCATAGCCCCAGACCCGCATTCCACAAAACTATTCACAAGAAAAAAGAAAACAAAAACAAAAAACACACTAACTAAAATAAATAACAACATAGAATAATTAAACAATAAACTAGGAAAGAATGAATAAAGTAACCAAATGAATAAGTAACAGAATATAAACCATAACCTTGAAAACACCTGTTGATTAACTACCCCCTCTTCATCCCTGTAACCGGTGAAAATGATTTCTTTATATTTGATTTTAAACTGGTTAATGTTTGAACACTGCTTAATCATGTAAACATTCATACTGTTCCATAATTCCAATGACTGATATGCAAAAACCTTTTATTTTGGAGCATATCCTTTTACATTTAAAATGAATTCTTTCCTAAAAGTATACCCTTATACAGTATATGTAAGCTAACCATAAAGACAAAGAAAAACATAAAAAAATGTAAGCAGTTAACTTTGTTAAAATATTGCAAAAAAAAAACAATATTAAAATTGTCCTCAAAATTCAAATACTGTTCAAGCATTAAGTTTTTTTCTGGATTCTCCAATATTACAAATTCTACTAAAAGGCTACTAAATGCTTTTAACAGAAGAAATTCAACACTTAAATTGGAAGAGATCAAATGGCAAAATATTTATTTAATATTTTCAGTCCACATAATTGAAAAAGTGCAATCTGTTTAACTGTTGATTTTTGGCCACTTTTGAATTATTGCTAAGAGTGTAATTTCCTCTTTCTGACATTTTTACATGACTATAAAAGCAGAACAATATATTTTTTTTAATTTAAACATCAGATTTTGGTGTAATTAGAAATGATGTAATCATGTTGACAACATTTCAGCCTTCAGGCTTTTATAAATTACAGTGCTGAGTGCAAAAAACATTCCCATTACCTACTGACCAAAATGCTACAGTACTTCTACCCAAGCAAAACTGTTCTTAAGCCAGTCAGTGTGTATCAGGAACCATTCGTTATAAATAAAGCACGTAACCTGCACTCACTGTTAGAAACTCCATTTGAAATTAGAGGGGACATGGGAGCACAGCCACCTTCCAAATGTACTTTTGTGGTGTGCTTGCTTTCATTATTGGAAAGCACATTGGCTGCTTCGAAGGGTAAGAATTCCTGGACACAGACGACTGATAAGGCTGGAATGGATTCAAACCTCAGGAAAACACTGTCTGCCTCCTAACCTCATATCAAACACCCTTGCAGTTTTTTCCCCCTCTCCTACTAAAAGTCTAAAGGCAAAGTGTCACCATGACAACATCAGTCTTTCCCTTCACACTGACCATAGTGATATCTTTATCCTTAAATCTGGATGAGATTACAGGCATGACCTCTAACTTTGTGGGACTCAGTAACAGGTGTCAGGGCTGGGAGCGCCTCGAGACAAGCATAAATTAAGCATTAAAATAATACTTCACTGTAGCGTGGGATTAGATAGGCTGCACTATGCCCAAATGCCAGCTCTCAGCTCAGAGGGCAACGGCTGCTAATTAATGACATCAATTACAGAATGTCACCAAATCACTAGGCTGTCATTAAAATGGCACTAAATAGTGAAATAATCATTCACATTAGCATTTTTATCAAAAAATGAACTAAGAGAACTAAGTGTTTGGATTCCATGTTCTTCGGGGTCTTGCTATTCAATTCTTGCCAACAGAAACTATCAGGCAAAACAGAGCAACATGATGCCTGAGGACCCCAGAACTCTCAGCAGCCTACACACTTGGCACCGATGATAAAGAGGCCAATGAATTTGAAAGGGTTCAAATGTTTCCTCTGCTCTCGCACCACCAATTTTTTTTTCTTTCCCTTTAAGAAAAGAAATGCCCAAAGCAAGTATGTTCATTTCATAACAGTTGGTAGGTCACAGGGAGTCATTCACTGTGAAATTTACTAAATTGTATTATTGATCTTAGCCATGAAACACACTTTCTGTTCTGGAGTCCCACAAGACTCTGGGCAGACCGCTCAGGAAAAGGAAAAGCCGCTCAAAGTTTATCAAGAGTTGCCCATGTTTTCCACACATAGGTGATACATGGATGGGACAGGTATATTAGCAATTGTCTAAGTATATCTTATAATTAAAATAAATAAACAAATAAATAAAACTCACAGCAAGAAGCTGCTGGGTTTGAGTTGAGCTCAGCAAAGGCATTTCTGCGTGAAGTTTGCATGTTCTCCCCGTGCTTGCATGGGTTTCCTCCAGGCAATCGGGTTCCCTCCCACAGTCCAGAAACATGCACATTAGGCTAACTGGCTGCTTCAAATTGACCGTAGTATGAGTTTGAGTGTGAATGGTTGGGTGTGTGTTGACCCTGAGATCTGGTGAGTTGTTCAAGGTGCACCCTGTCTTTGCCCATTGTCGGTTGAGATAGACTACAGCCTCTAATGGCAAATTAAATGTTCAACCGGTTGTTCAGGTTAATGTTTGGATATCATGGCTTGCAAAATGGTCTCGTTTGTGTCCTTAGCTGGTTACAGATTTTAGTAACTTGTAGGCTGCAATCTGATGCCTACACCTCTCATTTTGAGATTAAGCTAAATAAAGCATCAGTCATGCATAACCAGAATTACTTCTTAGACGATTTTAGCCTTCCGGGGATCAACCAGCATTCCGTGCACTTTCATTGGAATATGTGAGAGCCAGGGAGCTACCTTGAGAATAGAAAGGCCATGGTATACGTACACGGAAAGTTTGGTCAAGTTAAAAATTACTGTGATCAACTGTGGGATCAATTCAACCGTTGTAACCATGAATGCATCTGTGAGGTATGCATGGCCTGCTGGATGTCACCACAGGTTTCCATTTAGGTAAAAATGTTCATGGAACAGCTACTGCCATGTATGCATCGCTCTTACAGCAGGTAAACATGCATCTGCGATGCATACATGACTGTTGCAATGTATGCATCACAGATGCTCACATTAGTCAGGCAAGTGCATATAAGTTCATATGAATAAAACACAGACTATTCAAGAGTTTAAGTACTAGGTTGTAACTTGCAAAGAGCCTGTTAGCAGTTTATACTTGAATATTTACAGTGCAAATCTATCGCATCCAAATTCTGTGCAATTTATAGTAAAGGACGGTCCTAAATAGGGTCGCGGAGAGAATGGTGCCCATCTCAGCCGACTGTGGGCGAGGGCGGGTATACCCTGGACAGCTCGCCAGGCCATCGCAGGACCAATGCACATACAACCATTCACACTCACACTCACACCTAGGGCCGATTTGGAACAGCCAATTAGCCTTCTGTGGTTGTTTTTGGACTGTGGGAGGAAACTGGAGTACCCAGAGGGAACCCAACGCGTGCACACTGGGTTGCTTATGTGGGCACGTGAGCACATGTTCAAGTATGTGACAACAAAATTGAGCTCATGGCTTTACGACATTTGCATAACTATGGAGCTCCGCTATAATTCACACCCATATCAGTTTCTTCAGAGCAGTAACATTTGGTGAATATTCTTTAGTTGTGCGATAAACATTATTGTAGAAAGAATTTTCTCCCCTAATTAAGTCGTATCCAATTACCAACCATTAAGTATTGCCTTCCCTATCACACGGCCACCACCAACCAGGGAGGGGCGTAAGCATGCACATGCCCCCTTCGAGACATGCGATGCTGCCACCCACCTCTTTACAAACTGCTGCACATGCGTATTTGGGGGAGACCTAACATACTCGGAGGGAAAGCGCTATCCACTCCCCCTCTGCTCCCTTTTACGAATGAGCTCACAGACGCCCATGATTGGCTGATGATCACTGTGAGTGACACCGAAGTGAGAGTATGCCATCCCTTCCTACCGGACCTTGACGATGCGCCACGTGGGAGCCCAGCTTAAATTTTTCTTTATCTGTATTTTCAATCCTGCATGAGAACCATGATTCCTCACAGCAACAACTGTTTATACACTATATGGCCAAAAAAATGTGGACACCTGCTCATCAGTTGATTCCAATTTGCTGTTATAACGCCTTCCACTTTTCTGACAGGGTTTTCCACTGGATCTTGGAGTATGACTATGGCACTAAGGGCTGGGCCATGTTAGCTTTCAAGTTTATCTCAAAGATGTTCAGATGGAGTTGAGGTCAGGGCTCTGTGCAGGCCTCCTGAGTTCTTCTATTCAACCTTTGCAAATCCCGACTGCATAGAACATGCTTCATGTGCAGGGTTATTGTCATGCCACAACATGTTTGTGCCCCTGAGTTCCAATGAATAGAACTTGTAATAGCACAGAATACAAAGGCATCCTGTAAAAGTGTGATACTACACCATACAAACACATCCTATACAACTGTAATGATACAGCATACAAAGGTATCCTATGCTATTGTGTGCATCCAGTTTAATGAAGGCCCGCATATGGGTGTGATGATAAGGTTTCCACAAACCTTTGGCCAAATATTAAATTTAGAATTTCTTCTATATAATATCATGATTTTTGCTGGTATAATTTTTTTCAGGATTCATAAGCTGGGTTATTATTCACTCACTCATTTGCCGAACCACTTACTTCTACTAGGGTCGAGGTGAGACTGGACCCTATCTCAGAAGGCACTGGGTGAAGGTGAGATACACCCTGAACAGTTCACCAGACTATTGCAGGGCCAACACACACCCCCATTCACACTCACACTCGCACCTAGGGGCAATTTGGAACAGCCAATTAGCCTAATATGCATGTCTTTGGACTGTTAGAGGAAACCGGAGTACCCAGAGGGAACCCACGCTGGCAAGGGCAGAGCATGGAAACTCTACACAGAAACATCCAAACCCGGGAATTGAACCCTGGACTTTCTGGTATGAGGCGGACATGCAAACCACTATACCACCATGCCGCCATGGGTTATTATTAACAGTGTAAAAAAAAATTTTATCAGTAATTCCTATGTCTAGGAATGGCACATTACATTACATATTTCATGAATATTAATGAAGCTGGAACACTGTGTTAACACAAAAATGGATAACATTAAATAAATATCTTGTAAAGCAAATATTTTGGTCAAGTAGGTAAATAATTTGTATGCTTTGAACAGGAAGGTAACAATAGAAAAAAAAATCTGACTTTTGACCTTGCTGTGACCTTGACCCAGTTTAAATATATAATCAGTTGCTATTTACAAAGATTCATAGAGATCCAGCATTCAACTATTGGTGCTAACAGGAATCTCATAGCCCTTTTCCACCGAATTTTGATCCATTCAGAGTTGGTTCCTATCTGGAACCCTGTTTCCTATTGTGAACCATAATGAAATCACTGGGAATGTCATTAGCTTGGAGAGGAAGCAGAGTACAGCAATGGAATAAGAAACATCCTCAGAAAAAAGAGAATACACTAGTCTAATGAACAAGTCTTAAATGAAGAAGTAAGTCAAGTAGTCATTACAATCCACCATCTTGCTACTATTGTTTACGTCTGCTGTGCATTGTGTAGCGCACTGATTATAATGGTTCAAAACTGGCAGAAATATGGACTGCTTCACTAGCTGGCACCAAGGTTCAAGTGGGGCCAGTGAATCCCCCCACCATGCTAAGATCACAGTGCCAGTAAAGTACCAGTAAAAATAATGGGAAGGTAACCTGCGATGGACTCTCGTCCCATCCAGGAGGAGTTAGACTCCTAGTTGTTTCACGCTACGGAAACCGGGGATAAGCTCTGGCCTGATGAGCCAGTAGGGTCGGTAGGTTGAGTAAAAGCCCAACAGACTATACCAGACACCACCAGAACAGACACCACCTAGTGGCAGATGCACAAAAATAAAAAGGAAACACAATATTAGTGTAAATAAAATAGTGCTTGTTATATCTAAAATCTGTCTACTACTCTCCCGCCTTACCCCATCCCTCTCCACAATAAGAATAACTGCTCCTACTAATGTTGTGAGGATAAAAAGAGGAGCAGCTGGAGAGTCCTTGGTGAACCAGTGGTGAGGAGAAGGTCAACAGTGGTACTGAGAGCAGCTGTTATCAGGCCCGTACCGTGCAACAGGGGAGTGCACACATGTGCTTATTTACAGCCTGGCTACCTGTGGGGCCACACGCGCTGCCCCAGGCTGATTGGCCTGTAATGAGTTTGCAAACACAAGGATGGAGATGGACGAAAGCAGAAAAGCACACATGCTGAAAAATCTAGTACTATAGGTCATGCACACAGGAAAGTGAGAAGCCTCCGCAGTGGGGTGGAATGAAATGTCAGAGTGTGAACTGTTTATGTTGTTCCCTTTTAGCTCAATAGGACATATGTGTACACACAGACTGACACATTTCCGGGTGTGGCATCTGGCACAAGGTATGAAGAGGTTGTTTAGGATATAAAGCTGTATTGAAGCCAGCAGCAATACTGTACTAATATCCAGAGGCTCTACAGAAGATTATTTTTTACAGTGAGGTTTTTTCTTTCTCAGCTCAGTCATATAACTCCGAGCAACCCTACCTGGGCAGAATGAGATGATTGGGCTGTAATAACAGCACGGTTAAATCCTATAGCAAACTGCCATTATATCTAGTCTGTGCTACTGGTTTGTGCTGCAGTTATAAAATTACAGTTGTGTCTTTTGGCTCATAGTAGTCATGTCTGGTCAGTGCTACGATGTGTGACAGAGGGGTTTAGCTGGTGAAGAACGAGATGCCTGCTGTATCCTAGCAAGACCCCCTCAGGAGCAACAGGGACAGAGATCTCTCATTGTGAAACAGCTTTTCAATCTGGGGAATTACACAAAGTGCTCCCACTGTCAATGCACTGCTAGTTTTATGTGAATGGGGTGGGGAGGGATGGAAGAGGGAAGGAAAAAGCCTCTACTGAAAGCCATTCAAAAGCCTTGGCAAAGCACCCTCTCCTTCTGGAAGCAATCTGGCTCACTCTGCCTAACATGGTGCAATTACTTAAGTGAAATTAGCCAATAAATATATATTTCAAAGTTAAAAAGTACAAAAGGAAAGAAGAGGTAAGAAATAAACAAATCACACAAAAGGCAGTTAAAACTGCAAGAACAAATCCAAAAAGACCATTACTCCTCAGTAAACACACTTAAACGGAGGAAGTTAGATTTGTAATTTGATATCGTTCCTAATAAATTCTTTCTGTGCTACAAAAAAAATAAAATAAAAGCAGTGAGAGGGGCTCTGGCAAAATTGACTCTGGCTCTGCAGGAAGTACAAAAAAGCAGAGTACAATCTGAATCTTCTTCAAAAGACAGTCGCATTTTGCTCTCATTATAAAAACCCACTTAATATGGCCTTGGATCACAACCAGTAGGCTGCCTTAAACAGGATTTTCTGAAAAAGGCAGGCTCTGAAGAGACCTTCTCAAACTCATGCATCAACAAATAGCTTTACTTTCTTACAAGAAGTAAGAAGGTACATAAATACATGCTCCCATAAAATGTTTCTACAAATTCTGTGGCCCCATCCATGAGAAAACTGAATCTGAAGACAATAATCTACAGATTTCTTATCAGTCAACCAGACATGGATTTTAGGATTATGATGGCTTCATATGTATGTCTCCTATTAATCAGAAAATTACACTGAGGAAATTTTCAATAGCAAAATACAGATACATGTAAATACGGAAGCATGTGGGTTATCAAGTTCATGCATGAAGCCACAGAATGATGTCATATGGGGCTATTTAAGAGATCAGGTGTGTGTTTCCTGATAATGGCGTTCTTTTACGAAGACTCAAAACATATAGCTTACTAAAAGTGTTTACACTGTTTCCTTAAATATTTCTTGAGATACTGATTAAGGGATAGCGTTTATGTGTGATGTTTTACATGACATTGGGAGAATCGATTATTTCCTGTTATAAGAAAAAGTGGTGCCTTTTATAAATCAAACACTGCACGCTTAAAAAAATGTCAGGAATTGTGTTTTTCTGGTGAGAAATATAAATTCATAATTAACAAAATTAATTATCAAAATGTTATCATAGTCCGATTTTCAGTAAATAGGTGCACAAATCCAAATCCTTCGTTTTTAGTATCGCCCCTTATTCTGTACACATCTCCAGCTACCTCCATAAAGTACCGTACCCTTTAAATTCACAGTTGGTTGATTTCAGGGCGGATAGTGACAAGTTATGCTGGAAAGATTCGAGCCCACAAGAACTAGACATGTTAAAAATTTTCTGCCATGGGAGAATGGTGAAACATAGTAATAAGCAGAGAAAAACTTCTGCCAGATTAAATAATTAACATACTACTATGCTTCTATGATTTAGCCTATCTACTGTTGAACTCTTGCCATAGTTTGGCCTTACATATCATCATAAGAATTTCTTTATACTGACTCCTATCCATTTATAATCCCTAAGTGCTTACCAGCTGAACACTTTTTGGATATAACATTTAAAGGCAATTACAACATGCATCCATTGTAATAAACTCAGTCACTCATTTGCTGAATCGCTTAATCATATGAGGGTGGCAGGGAGGCTGGATCCTATCTCAGACAATACTGGGCAAAGGTGGGGTACACCCTGATCAGCTTTTCAGACCATTACAGGGCCAACACACAACCATTTACACTCACATTCACACCTAGGGGCAATATGGACTGTGAGAGAAAAACGGAGTACCTGAAGGAAAGCAACACAAGTACAGAGAGAATATGCAAACTCCACACAGAAACACCCGAGCCTGGGACTCGAGCCCAGGGCCTTCTTGCTGTGAGGCGGACGTGCTAACCACTACACCACCATGCCACTCCATATTAATATAGCCACCAATTTTATGCTTTGCATAAAGACACACTCATTATTGTGGTATTGTTATCATTATTATTAGGCAGTTACATCTGTTGAACTATTAATAGTACATATAGCTTCAGCTTGATGTCATTATAGGCATTGATTTCAGTTGAGGCCACTAGCAGTTTGATCTGACAACATTAATAAATGCTACCTAAGAGTGCTTGAATCCAACTTTATGAAAGTATCTCTTAAAGAAAGTATACTTAAGGACGAATCAGGAAACACATCCTAACATGTAGGTATTGTTTAAAGTATCATTTACAAATGCTGTAGCATTCAGAAATGCATCTCTAGCTCTGTATAAATTAATATGGTATTTTATACTATGCTTATATACAAAGGTGTATCTCACTTTGATGCAACTGTGGTTTTAGATATCTACAGTAGTGTGCAGTGAAGATTATACACCACCACTTTTGTCTAAAAGTGCTCCTAATAAAATGAAGCAAAAAATTACTCCTTTATATTTTTTGGTGAAAATGTATTGAACAATGCTATTGTAGGCAATGAGAACCAAAAAATAATAATTCTGACAAGTATATTGAGGTAAAAGTATGGCTAATAAACAAAAACACTGAAAATACCAATTTTTCAGAAAAATTGAAAGGTGTTGCAAATGTTGTTTTTTTACTTTTGCATAGCATGAATGAACTTCAAACCATATGGAATGGTTTAGCAAGTGAAGAAATTTAGAAATATGTGAACACTGTGCCTGAAAGGTTAAATGCTGTAATCAAAGTAAAGGGTGGCCACAAAAAATACTGACTTTTTTCTCAAAAAAGAGAATGTTATTTTTGTTATTATTATATATTATTGTTTGTTTATTTATTCTCATCAATATGATGCAATATTACATGAAATAAATACTTGAATAGTACTTAGTTTCTGATTTATCTTCATTTTGTTAAGTTGTATAAGTGTACTGTATTTTTTTATTTCTTCACTCACTAAACCATTCCATATTGATTTAAGTTTATTCATGCTACACAAAAGTCAAAAAAATAAAATTTGCGACACCTTTAAATTTTTCTGGAAAATTGGTATTTTCAGTGTTTGTTTTTAGCGTATTTTCAGTGTTTTTGTTTATTAGCCATACTTTTACCTCAGTATACTTGTCGGAATTATTTTTTTGGTTCTTCTTGCCTACAGTAGCATTGTTCAAAACATTTTCACCAAAAAATTATAGAGAAGTCATTTCTTACTTCTTTTTATTAGGAGCCCTTTTAGACAAAAATGGTGGAGTATAATCTTCACCGCACACTACTGTGAATCCGAAAAGGTTCCCTCGCTTTTATGTCAGCAGGGAGCATGATTTAAAATATGGTGTAATCGCAAGCTATATTGAGAACCAAATGAGATCCCCTCTGTACAACATTCTTTATTCGCACACTACCATTTGCTCTGCATACATACAAAAACAACATAAACCCTTTTCCATTTCTTAGGCTTCAAAAACTGACTGATATGTAGGGCACATTTCAATTTTGTTTACTCCTGAGCAACTGCCTGTAACCAAACCAAATGCGTTTCTATCAAAATTCCTTCTCCATTTCTGCATGTTGGTTTACAAAGATATTCCAAGCATAGAAATGTGAGATAGCAAACATCAGTGCATCTCATCTCAAGGATAATGTTTTAAATAAATCAGCAGTATAAACAGAGAGGAGGTGCAAAAACAAGGGTTCGAGAGACAAAGCGAGAGAGACAGAAAAGGAAGGAACACAAAGCACAAAAGCGTTACAAATCCACGCCATTTTCCCGAGCTGGGTGTCCCTGACTGCGATGAAGAATGACGTGTCTGCTTGGTAAGAGTGTTTACGGCATCAGGAGAGCTGCTCGGGGAAATGGATTACTCAATCATCAGAGCTCAACATGTTCACAGAGCAAAGTACCGCAATACAATGTGTGCAGTCATTTACTTGCTGTGTGTCTCTCCTTTTGACTTGAGACTGTACAAAGTCAGATGGGTGGAGAATAGTTCCCAATGCAATCACTAAAAATAGTCATACTTTATTTCATATATAAAATGACAGAACACTATGGCACTGATTTATAGATTACACAGGAAGGGGTTGGTTGACCTTATGATGAATGTAGCTTAAATGACTAATACAACAACCTGAACACACATACACACCAACACAGACAGAGAAAAAGAAAGGCAGAGTCAGGGGGTTTAGGAAATTATAAATTTGGTCCTAGTTAGCATGTCCACCTCGCAGCATGAGCACAGAATTAAAGCATAGTGATTACACGTCTACCTCACAGCAAGAAGGACATGGGTTCGGGTCCCAGACTTGCTTGGGGTGTTTTTCTGTGGAGCTCATTCTCCCATGCATGTGTGGGTTTTTTCCCCAGGTACTCCAGGGCATCCCCACAGTTATTGCCCCTAGTTGTGAGTATGAATGGTTGTGTGTTTGTTGGCCCTGTGATGGACTTGTGAGTTGACTGAGAGAGGTCCCAGCCTCCCCGCGGCCATAGTATAACTAAGCAGTTTGGCAAATGAATGAATGAATGAATGAATGAATGAATGAATGAATGAATGAATGAAATTTGGTCCAAACCGATGTTTAGACAGCACAATAATAAATAATGAATGAATAATCAAGTTTCAGGATTAGCCATGTATTTTTTTTTTCATTAGCTAAATATTATGTGATATAGTTCCTCTCATTTCCTAATATTCAGCAGTTTGAGGTTATTCATTTTGAGGCTCAATGTTCAGTTTGAGGTTCTTTATACGAGCCTAAATGGCCAGCTTTATCTTGACGAGATTCCATTTACTTTAAAGAAAATGTTGTGCTTTAAGTAAATATTCTACTAATAACTGTCAAGTAGGAGGTGTGAAACGCATGTGTGCTGTTCATTTCCCTACAGTCCATTAGAAACTGCTAGTGAGAGTATGTGGAGTGTGCTAATTGAAATATGTGTCACATTCGCAAACAGAGCCTTCAGGTACAAATTAGTTTCTAAACTAAGTAGCATAAGGTGGGAATGTGCTGCTATACTATATAAAATGTGGTTGGCTAAGCAAGCAGATATAACAAATGCAGGATAAAATAAATGTATACACTATAACGAACATTTATATTACATATAAAGTAATATATAAATAGTTCTAACTGTTCCTTCTCTGATAATAAATAAGACAAACATGCTATACATCTATAACAGAATGTTAACTCAGTCAATCACATTAATTTTACAGCATTTCCACTGTTAAAGTGTTTAAAAAGCTTTCAGTAAATATCTTCTATAATTCAGGACTCAACCAGCCACAATATATTTATTAGGAGAGTTACAACAGGAAATACATATTGTGTTTTTCCCCTTCAAGAATCCATATTGGACTTCAATGACATTTCCATGCAGATGAATACTTGTGTAATTAGCAACTGGCCAAATCTGTAAAGATCACATCCAATGCTACTCTTGTAAAAGGCAGCAGAGCACAATGATGAGAATGTCAGGCAATGTGATCGCCTATTTAATTTGCTTGTGTACTTTTGAGATAGCCAGCCCACCTGCCTTGCTCTGCAGCACACACAAATATACACAGAATATACAATCGATGATTGTGCTCTTGTAAGATAGAGAATTTCAATAATTCCAGCTATGGCTACCAGAGTACAGTCCAACTCACCCACATATGAATCATAATGTCAGCTCATATCTCAATAAAGTCAATAAAGTCACACTTCAGTACTGCCATTTTGAGGCTACAGCCACAAGAACACGACACTGACATTTAGGGTTTGTTTGTTTTTTGTTTGTTTGTTTTTTAGAAACACACAAATAATGTTGTACATCATTAATAATATTAGTATATACTATATCTGCAGGTGTGAGTCTGAGTGTAAATGGTTGTGGGTGTTGGCCCTACAATGGACTGGCAAGCTATTGTGCTAAGAAGGAAGCTTGATTGTTAGAATGTTCCCCACTTTTTTAAGCAAAGGGGAGCTGCCTGTCTGGATTCTAGGGAGCTCTAAAGTGTATAAAACTGCTTCTGAAAGCATAGCTGCTTTATTCCATCCTGAATCGCCCTTTCAGACACTACGGGTTACTGCTAATAAGACTTGAGAAAAGAAAAAAAATGTAAAAATAGCTGCTGGTTAGACAAATAAAAAAACTTGCATCAGCATCAAACTATTCATGTTCATTATCAATCTCTCAGAGAGGCCTACACTCTCAGATATACGAGTACAGCAAGAGTCTATTTCTGTGTCCTATGGTACAATATACATTACTATACCCCCTAGGGCTCATTATTGGATCTCAGGGTAACTACGTGTACCCTTTTTAGGGCTAAAAAGGTACATATATATATTCCCAAACAGTTTATAAAGTGTGCAAATAAGAACCTTAGAGTACAACTCCACTGACAAGCCACTGTGCCACGAAATAATGAATATTGTACTTTCATGGACAGTATTTTCTGTCCAGCTATGACATACTTCTTCAAACCTATCAACAGTGTTACAAAACATGAATTTAATACATTCCTAAATGCACAGTATTATTACTACAACTGTTGCAAAATTTGTTTAGAATTTTTATTTTTTATTTTTTTGATGAAACACAAACGTGTGGAGCCGTTTTTATTGTTCACCGTCATCAGTAACCTACAGAAATGTAATAAAATCTCCACACATTACTGCGGAAAGAAAACTAACAGCTCATTAAAAAAAATAATATTTACAACACATACAGTACAAAAGGTTAAGATGATTTTTTATATTAGACCACTCCATTAATGTAGGATGCTGTATATGTGCTGTCTTTTGTCCCTAACTTATTAATTTCACTCAATTCATATCTATAGTTAACTAAAATGAAGCATGACTTTTGAAGAAACATTACAATTATATAGTTAATGGGTTAAATGTAATAATGTATATACTTCTATTTTTGGGATAATATAATAGACAACTGAAGCTGCTGGTGTCAGCGTTGCTTGTGCTGTTTCTTTGAACTATATAGTGCTATGTGTCTGTCCAATTATCTCAGTCGGGTCAATTATCTCAGTCAGTCCAATTATCTCAAAGATAAACAATTAGTTATTATCCCTGAAACAGGAACTAATCCTTAGATTATTTCATAATTATTAGAAAAATTGTCAACAGATTATTATTGTCTTACAATTAAATACAACCGGCTAAGTTTTAAAAACAAAACTATAAGACCTTAAACAAATGTTCACCTAATTGCTCACCTATACAGGAAAAAGAATTTTTTTTAAAAAGCAGAAATAACACCATATAAATTATCAAAGAACTCTTTTAGAGTATTTCAATATGAAAATACTAATTGGAGCCCCTAAAGCTCATTTGCATTCAAGACCCTGTAGAAATCCCCACACCGCTGCTAATTCCCCCATATACACCAAGAGCCATCAAAAGCACTTTAATGATGCCTTCAGGAAATATTCATTATGTTTTTCTACTATCAACCTGTGCATAATGGGGGTCATTTTCTTAAGTCCTATAGAAACAGAACAAAAGAATATGACAGAAAGTGAACAAGAGTGAGTTCTTTTTCTTCAAGTGACACAAAAACCTGGAGGCTCAACTATCTCGAAAAAGATATACTACTGCCCTAATCTGCATACAGCTGACAAAAATGTGAGTTATATCTCATCTAAATGTAAATTAGGTGTTTTATACCTTCAGTAAACACTTTATATTACCATGCAGTGTTTTAATAAACCAATTAGAATTTATTACCTGGATAGTGAAGATATGAGCTATTTCTCTGAATTCATATTTTTTTAATGCAAAACCTTGAAAATTATCCGAGAAAAAAAGCAAAATAAAAAGTGAAAACAGCTGTACTGGCAGCAGGATACAAGATGAATGATAGCTTCAAGTCAAATAAATACATCTGCTTAAATTCTTGTGCCTCACTCAGCAATAAATTAAGTTTGAAGTTAGAAAGTGTGTGTGTAACTCATGTCACACCTTTGAAATATAACACAAGAAATGATCTTTAAAGGGGTCATGCCATGCATTTTAATTATTTCATATTATTCCCTGAGATGATTTGATTTTAAATAACAGACTAATTTTGCAACTGTGCCTTTAAATATTAAATATGTAAAAAATCTTTGCTCTGATTGGCTAACATCTTTAAGCAAGAATTCTGACAGCCACACCCACAAAACTAGTAGTGACTCATTCTTTTTGAACTCCTCTTTTTAATCAGTTGTTCATACCAATTCACCAGAACAACAGGGTTTTCTAAATTCAACTGCATGCAACTGATCAAAAATTACTGGCATCACTTTTGAATAGTGAGTGCATAGCAAGTGTAGTAAACCACAACCAAGTTGCATAAGCAGCAGTTTGAAAAGATGCAGTCTGCTGGTGTCACTTGCCCTGGAGGAAGCACATGATAGCCTTTCACTTCTCTGATTAGTATTTCTATTGTGATTGGAGAGAGCTGTCTGGCTGAGAGGGAATTAGCCATGACTATATTAGGAAGAAAATCTGGGATTTGTTTTAAGGAAACAAAAGTGGAGACTAATGTGGACAGTTAAAATACAAAGCAGGTTGAACATCCATTTTCCGATTTTATGACGACACCCAGATGTTTGTATACGTATGAAACTAATATTCTCAAAACTATATACATAATACATCAAATATTCCCAAGCTAACCTGAACTTGTAAAAGCTGTCTGAAGTGACTTACCCTTTATTTGTTGTTTGTTAATGGCACAGTGGCGTAGCGCTTATCATGTCCAATACTAGCTTTGTAGTAAATTCTGTGTATAGTCCAATGTGGATAGCAAAAGCTGAGATGAAATATTCAGTGATTTTACAAAAAATAAAGTTCAGGCATTCTTTCTGTGTATTAACTTTCTTTGGATGAATAATCAGACTGAGGTTTTCTTTTGTGCATCCTGAAACACCACACTTCCATACGCATTCTTTCAGGTAGATGCCTCTTACCTAACTACTTGATTTATTTGTAATATCATACGTTAATGAGAGATGTTCTCTGTAGGACATAGACACTTTTCTAACTGGCCTGTTCTCTCTGACTATTTTCTTCTATGGTCATTTCAAACTGGGACTACAGCAGACCACTTTGTGTGTGTGTGTGTGTGTGTGTGTGTGTGTGTGTGTGTGTGTGTGTGTGTGTGTGTGTGTGTGTGTGTG
>JBCNYH010000015.1:13644732-13657897 GCA_039654325.1 Tandanus tandanus
GTGTGTGTGTGTACATAATATATATAAACACCAAATTTACAATAGAGGAAAACAAATGCACTGCCAAGTTGAAATATCTTGCACTGAATATTTTTTTCCTGATATACTCGTGCTGTGACAGGGAAAAAATGGCTGCAAAAATTGCCATCATCAGCTGTTCCTTTCAAAATTGCCATGTCCCTCATGGCCAATAGCCTACTGTCTGTCTCTTATATGAATTCTTGGACAATTGGGGCATAGTCTAGAGACCATGTGCCATCAAGCACAATCAAGCCAAACCCTGTTCATGTTCTATTAATGCTCCTGTTCTTTTTTATTAGCCTTTAAATGATTGCCCTGAAGACTGCGTTTCAGGAAGGCACAAACTCACACTTGCTCTCCTGCTAATTCCCAGGTCATCTAGCTGCCTGCTAGAAGTAGACAAGGAGAGCTTCTCAAATAAGATGAAATAAGCAATGATTTTAAAAACCTTTGATTATATTGTATAGCAAACTAATGCAAGCATAAGAGTTAGTGTTTGGACCCAATCTTTTCTAGGTGGATAGAAATTCAACTGGACGATATTTTGCTGGAATTGGAAATGGAATACCTACCCATCCCGTGGTGTCACTTACCACCATCAGTTAGATAGTTCCATCAATATGGATGCAGTTCCTAATGTTGTTGATTTGTATAAGCAATGTCAAGTGATTTAAATATGTGCAAATGCTATTTTTTTTTGTTTTTTTGTTCTTGCGTCCCCAATGAACGTTCAAGTACTATAAGTTGCCAGCCTAGTCAAGCACAGAAGAGTGTTTCAGAGCATGCTGAATCTCTGCGGGTATTCTTTTGACAATTATGATGTGCCTGCAGGAGCAGAATCTGCCTTTTTTCCCCTCATCTCACCACTGCGCCATTCCTGTCATCACTGAACAGATAATTTAATCAACACATCAATCACACAATTCATGAGCAAAGTTCAAACTACCCACAAGAAAAGTACAGTCCGCTTCTTGATCCTCACATTTTTTTAATTGGTTCTCCTGAGATGCAATAGCTTTTCATATCAAAATCAGTTGTGAAAACCATTTAATATTTCACTCACCTCACTGATATCTTATTAAATGAAGGCAAAAGGTTACTAAATGTTTTTTCTTTTTTATGTTCAAAAATATATTCAAAGATACACAAGGTAATCTAGCTAATATTGTGTGTGTGTGTGTGTGTGTGTGTGTGTGTGTGTGTGTGTGTGTGTGTGTGTACTTGTTACATGTTGAGAATGGGAATATGTTTTTACTACAGAGTGGACATTTTGGCTGGTCCTCGCTTCTTCAAAAGGCTGTTTGAGGGTTCGGATTTGGTTTTACCCCTCAGACGGTTATGGATAGAAGGGTATTGTCATTGGCTTACAACAAGATTGTCCAGCCCATTGCTCAGCTCATGAACTTTCTGAACTTTCTGATGAGCTTTCTGAACTTTTGCATAGACACTCTGACCTCAACCTGTGCGTGGGGTAGCTAATTTGCATATGTGACCTTTGACCTTGGCACAGTGACCGTGAACATATAAAGTTTGTCCGGGCCATTGCTCGGCCCATATGCATGATAGCTTTCTGAAATTTTGCATAGGTACTCCCTATGACGTAAACCTGTGCGTAGGGTGGCTAATAAAATGTTGATTGTCCAAAACTGTGCTCTTGAGGTGTCCTGGCTGAGGGGTTACGACGTTCTATAGAGCGGCTCTTTTAAGGTCCAGGTTAGAACTGGGTTTAAGTTATAGTTAGGGTAAGATTTGGGCTTAGGCAGTAAGTTGTGATGGGTAGGCTAGGGTTAAGGGCTAGGGAAGGCATTATATCAGTGAATGTTCCCACAAAGATAGAAGTACAACTGTGTGTGTGTGTGTGTGTGTGTGTGTGTGTGTGTGTGTGTGTGTGTGTGTGTGTGTGTCTGTGTGTGGGGTGGGAGTGCTTCCTCAGGGAATTCCATGTTTTTGGAAATGGACAGGGAAACCCTTTTTAGCTGGAAATTTGGGGACAATGTGTATGTAGCTACTCTGCAAATGGCAGGTCATGCATGGAGAAAGCCGTCCACAGGGGACACCAAGCATCAAGCAGGCTTCAGGAAGACGCAAAGAGTCACTATGGCGACAGCAATCCGATGCCTTCTGGGAATGGAGAGGACAGAAGAGCGGGGATGAGAGGCAGCTGACACTGAAATCAAGCAGCAGACCACACAATAAATGTGTTACATATATACACATATACACATACACACACTCTCATGCATGCCTGCATGCAAAAGCACACATAAATAGCCAAGCAAAAAAAAAAAAAGCTCCATTAAAAGAACATGGCACCATGGCCTCTCGCTTTCTATCTCTTGCCACTGGCTGCAGTCCACACGAACAGATGGGCTGGTATCACTAGGCTGCTATTAACTGGACACTTGCCTCTCCTGTGGCATGGAGACCAAAGCATGCGGCACTCGGTCAGAAACTCACCGAGTGCTTTCACGCCCACTATCATTTATAACCACCTTAGAAGTGTATGCCTCTGATTAAAAGCAAAAAATAAAAAATAAAACTAAAAAAACCCCTTTCCTCTCATTTAAAGCAAAACATTTCCATTTTTACAGAGTCTTTTGTGTGTGCTATGCAATCTTATAGAAACTGCTCAGTATTAGATCATCTTGTTGCATCTGTGAATAAAGTCTGACCTCATAGCTTGTCACTGATATTCTGAGATAATGACTAAATCCCACTACAATGAGGTCATTTGTGTGTATTCACAGACTAAAAGCATGCATCAGCCTTATAAATGAAAACAGTTAATAAAAAGAAGGAAAAAAACAGTGAAACGACACTAAAAATGAAAACAGTCTGCATGGAGTACACATGAACACAGTGCAGTAAGTAATAGATATAGAGCAGAAATACTTTACTTGTAGTACATTTATTTTAGTTGCTTTCTAATTTTATTTACTTTGTTTGTAATCTGCCCACTAATAAAATTGGGGTGTTATATGTGTTGCATTAAAAACCAATAAGAAAAGCGTGTCAGAGAAAGACAATTACTTTATTCACAGACTACTACTAGTCAGCTTAAGTTCAGTTTTATTGTTAACATTTTTCTGTTAACATATTAACACATTTCCATTGTATGCATAGTATCCCCTTTTATTGATGAGGCAACAATATTATTAACCATTTGTTAGTTACTCTGACCAAATAAAGCTAAAACAAAACAAAACAAAAACAACAACACTCATTCACTTATTTGCTGAACCACTTAATCCTATTAGGGTCGCAGGGAGTCTGGAGCCTATCTCAGCCAACACTGGGCGAAGGCGGGGTACACCCTGAACAGCTCACCAGACCATCACAGAGCAAACACACACACAAACATTCACACTCATTGTCATACCTAGGGGCAATTTGGAACAGCCAATTAGCCTAATGTGCATGTCTTTGAACTGTGGGAGGAAACTGGAGTACCCAGAGGAAGCCCATGTAAGCCCGGGGAGAACACGCAAACTCCATACAGAAACGCCCGGGCTGAACACAGGAATCGAACCCAGGACCCATGCCACCCAAAACAACAACAACAACAACAACAACAACAAATGCTGAATACATAAACAGAATTAAACCACTTTTTTAACTATATTGGTTTTTTTGTTTGTGGGTTTATTTTTATGAATTTTATTTCAGAAATTATTGTTGTTTTTCCAGCTGAAACCACTGCAATGAAATTTATTTCAAATAAACTAAGCATATAAAAAATTCAGTAGCAGCCGAGAAATCTTCTGCATTATGAAATATTGGCCTTGTGTTAATACATCCTTAATCAGAAGTCAGTATAAACTGACACTTCTCATCACGTCATGCACATTTGCAAGAATGTCTATGTTTCAAACGATGCCTATGGACGCCAGCAGCATGGCTCTGATGGTCAGAGTGTTGAGAATGTTTTTGCTGCATTAAAGCTGAGTGCCAGTCCTGCGCAGATTAAACCAAGCGATGCGTCGCAGATAGGTGAAAATGGAGTCGAGAGTAGGCCAAACATCTTGCACATCCTCCGTGCAGCTGGAGAACTGAGCCGAGCCTGATGCTCGGGAGCAAGGCATCGGCGACAAAGCAGATGTGCCCATGTTACATGTGTTAGAACAGTCTTCTCACCTTGTGGTAACACTGCGAACTGTAGCTGCAGGAGAGCGTGATCGCCAAAGAGAGATGGAGGGAAAGAGAGAAGGGGGGGGGGGGTGAGTAAGGAGGGGGAGGAGAGAGGAGAGAGTAAGAGAGAGAGGGAGAGAGGCAGGATGGGAGGGAGAAGAAGGAGAGAGAAAGAGAGGGATAGGGTCGAGGGGGAGCTAGAGAGAGAGAGGAGTTTAAACTAAGAGCTATGTTTTGGGACGGAGTAATCTGCTAGAGAGCAGTGTGTGGATCGGAGCGCATTGTGCGAGTGAGTGTGCGGGGGACAGATAAGGAAAGAAGCCCGCCAGACCGACTGCTTGTTTTAATGTGCTGACTCTGGGGAGATAAAAAAAAAATATTGACTCTTCAGTTGTGTGCCGTGAGCCAGGGCACGAGCTGAACATTTAACAGAGGTGCACCAAAAACAGGGCGCTAAAGCGGACAAAACACATCCAAGCAAAACCGTCAATTTAGAGGATTTTTCCCTCCTTTTCTCCTTTTTTTTTTGAAAAAAAAAAACCCTGTTTCCTTTTTCTTTCACTGGGACTGTTCCCCATTTCCGGTAGAGACAGTGAGAAAGGAAGGGAGACTTCCATTGACGGACAGCCACTAGAACAAGTACACAGAGGCGAGAGGACAAAACAGAAACAGTCGCTGATAACCAAGATGTTCGAAATCAGCCGAACCCTGAACGCCGCCTTGTTGAGCAATGAGGTAAAGCCATGCAATTTGCTTCTTCCTTCACCTCGCTTCTCTTAGTGTGTGAGTGTGCGTGTGTATGTTGCCTTCCATCCCTTTCGGGTGTGCCGTTCTGTGTGTCTGTGCTGTTTTACCGTACTCATGCTTATAGAATGTGGCAGCTGAAAGGGGGATAAGCTTCATGTCCAGGGAACGAAGGAGCGTGTAGCAGGGTTAGATCCAGGGCTGTCTGAGGATGGAGAGAACCGCATCACTCTCTGTAATGGATGAGAGCCTGGACTCGCTGTCTCTCCCCCACTGCACATGCACACATACAAACACTCTCTCTCACACACACACACACACACATTCATTTTCTCATTTACTCAAAGCAAGATGGTTCTAACTGCTGAGCTTGCTTGATGACTCGCCCATCTGGGGCTCACACTGTGTGTGCATGTGTTTGTGCGTGTGTGGGTGTGTATTTGTGTGTGTGTGGTGCGTGTGTGTACGAACGTGCTAGCACGAGCGTGAACGCGTGCACACGGCTGCCTATCGCTGTAGCTGTCCACCCTTCTCACTCTGTCCTCTCTCATCTATATCCTTCTTTCTTTTTTTGCTCCCTCTCTTTTTTTTACCATTCTATTTCTTTTTCCTTTTCCCCTCTTTCCCTTTTCCCTCTTTTGTTTCTTTGTCTCGTCCTGTGTGTGACCGTGCACCTTGCAAGCAGTATCTGAAGATGATGGTAAGGTACTCCCAGTACTCGGCACTAGCCCAGGCTGAAGGCTCCGTCCCAGGCATGGGCTCCCTGCTTTTACCCCACGATCCATCCAGCCTGCTGGGGGCCAGGTCACTGGGGGTAAGAGGATAGACAGATTCGTGTGTGTCAGAGAATGAACGAAAACAACAACAACACCAAAATATGAAAGTGTTATAATGCAGTAGTTACTTAAATTAGGCAAATAAGTGAAGCCCTGAGGCTTTATTAGCAATTGTTTTCATGCTTTCTCGTGTAATGACTATTTCTAGCACAAACATTAACAGCAGTGACAGAAAGAGAGGGAACTGACTACTTTGTGCATGCGGTGTGTGTTAATCGTTTGAAAGCATGTGTATATGTTTGCCTGGGTGTGTTTACGTATGCATGCAACTAGTCATACTGAGATATGAAAGGTTGCTTGTAGGTGTAGAGTATGTGGATTGTGTAAGACCATATTTTATATATGTCCTTGTATTTCTAAACGTTTTTTTTTTCAGTGAGCCATCTTAATGCACTAGATGATTTTAGAATGAGGCAGTTTGTTGAAATCAAAATGTTTCAGCATGAGGGACAGCGTTTCAGAATGCCACAGACTTGCAGATATTCACAACGACGGTATATCAGGCACTGTTTTCTTTTTGGAAAGAGGCATATGAGCAAATATATATCTGGCTACATACTATGTATCATCACTTGATGGAAAACAATTTAATGCAACGCAAACCGGTTGATGGATTGATTTTTTTTTTATTATATTATACTATATAATATTGTATATTATTGATATTAATCTATAATAAATGTATTATAACAATATATAATTGAAACAGTACTTTCCAGCACTACACAGGTCACTTGCTAGCTTCATCAGAATAGTTTCATTTGCATAGAATAACCATTATTTCCTGTTAGTTCTGCAATATGATACAGCAGCAGACTGATCTACTGGTTCTGGTACAATTGAGGAAAAGAAAAGCCTGTGCAGTGCAGGAAAGCCATGACAGACTGGTATGGTATGTGAGGGTCGATTAAAAGTAAATCCCTGACTCGGTGCATTAAGTCGACATGAAGCTGTAGGTGTCTAATCTGTGATGGGCTCTTGTTCGGTTTCCCCAACAAAACAGGATCAGCCTGCCTGAAGCCGCAGCACTTTTGTACACAAAACATCGCACTAGTGACTGTGCAGGAGCTCCTCTGCCAACACACAAACACACACACACACACACACACACACACACACAGTCACATACAGAGTGCGATGGCCTGGCATGTGTATGGCTTAAGAAACAGCAAAGCAGTGTTTACAAAGAGACAGATACTGAGATCCTTACTCAAAAACCCTTGTTTACATGTAAGCAGTGCTGTCTTTTATGAACACAGTAGAATCATTAATATTGTTTTTAATGGGGTTTTTTTTCTCCATTTCGTTTGAAGAAATTAATTAATTAAACACACAATAAAAACAATTTCAATATGAATTATTCTCTAATGTTTCCAGCCATGGGTTTATAAATTCTCATTTTGCTGAAGAAAGCAAGCCAAGCATCTCCAGCTCAATCAATATATCATAAATTAGTCAAAGTAAGAAAATGTTTTGCATGATTTATGCCTTCGCTGGGGAAACGGGCAGAAAGAAAAATACTTTCTATTATCTGAAATTAGTGCACAGATGGAGCATACTAAATAAATGTAATCAGATGATTAGAATGCATTTGCTTCATGTTATCCGTTGCTTGTGCGCCATCAATACTGCTGCACCAAAACCACTAAGAACTCCAAAAAATATCCAGAGCACTCATTATGAATCAAATTATTCTGTTTTAAAGCACAGGTGTGATTTATTGTTTAGGTGCTAAGAATGCGGCTGGTGGAGTCAGACAAGCTTTCCTGAGGGAAAAAAAAATCATACACAAGCAAAAGATTCTTATATTCGAACGTGTTTCAGATAATTAAACAGGTTAAAACAGACCATCGTTACTGTGATTAATGGTACCTTCATTAAGTGAAGCTAGATCATTTGCATACATTAGAACAGTGTGAGGCAGGAGGTAAGAGGCTATCTACAAGCGCGCTTCATGAAGCAGACACATATTTTCAGCAAATTAATGCACAAGCTTTTTATATGCATTAGACTGTGCTCAGAGAGCGTGGAAAAAAGGAAATCTGAAATATTTGATATACATACTTCTGCTGTGTGGATAATTATACTGTATAACATGGTTGCATAACATTTATATTTCAGTACAATCTAATATCTCTTTTATTCTATAGAAATATTTTACATCCATCAACCAGCATAAAACAGAGAGTGTGCAATTATTAAAATGAATGGAGCATTGAAAGAATTAATAAATCACAAGTGCATCATGATCATGAAGCTGCCATTAATATACAGTGTTTGAACAAAAAGCAGTTCATTAGTGCAGCAGCTAATGGCTGCCGCATAAGAACACCGTGCCATCCCAGCTCATGACTTCTCTGAAAGCTGGCGAAACACTGAAATGACTTTCGATCAGGAGAAACAAATACAGCTTTCTTTTTTTCTCTCTCCCCTTTTTTTTTTTTTTTGGATAGAGAGCTGGTGACACATGACCGGCGCTCGGCATGCTGTGCTACATTGAGCATAGTTTGATTCCCAGCACTGGTAGATATTCAACATAGAAAGGCAAATGTTTTTGAAAGAGCGGAAAGAGCCAGTGATGGGAAATGTGTCATGATGAAAACACAGTGCCAAAGGCGAACGACTGAGTGGCCGAACCATGCTGCAGATAGAAAACAAACTGCTTGCGGGTTTTGAAAAAGTATGATTCTGATGAGGAAATTCATTCACAGGCATGCCGTACTCTTTTATAGCTGTTCCATCTGACTGTGTGTGTGTGTGTGTGTGTGTGTGTGTGTGTGTGTGTGTGTGTGTGTGTGTGTGTGTGTGTGTGTGTTGTTTTTTTTTTTCCTAACTTCATTTTCAGCCATTTTGAGGAGGTTATGATTTCCCCTAAACTCATTTGAAGGAGAAGAGAGGCAAGCGGAGAGGTGGGGAAATTGTGGAGTGATTGGCAAATGTCTGTTGGCAGTGTTCGAGACAGGCAGGGTCAGCTCTATTTCACAACAGTGATTAGCTCGGCCCATCTGCCGGGCCGAGCAGCTCCTCCTGCTGTGATTGCACTGTTTCTCTGCTTAATGTAGCCGAGGAAATTAGTTCATTTGTGCTGCTCAACCCCAGGCCTACTGATCCTCTACCAGGTGCAGCATTCTACTGAGCACAAAGCCGCAACGAGCACGTGTGTGAATGTGTACGTTTCTATGTGCAAGACAGGCAAAGCATCCAGGGAAGCAGATTCATCCAACAGATTATATTTTAGAAGTCTTTCATTCCTATCAACATGATGCCTCTATCACCATCATTTATTAACATTATTTATAATTTATTAATTATTGAAAAACTACATTCTAATCATTATACTTTATTGAATTTTATTTTTTAATAATAATTAAAAAATAATAATAATAATAATAAAACTGCAACTTGTGACTCTCAGTGTCCAGTCATATAACGCCTAACCAGGGCTAACAGTCTGGCAGAGCACATCTTGATTTTAAATGACAGGCTTGAGAAAGAACTACTATTAAAGCTGTAGGTCAACCTCAGGTCACACACACACACACACACACACACACACACACACACACACACACACACACACACACACACACACACACACACACGGGTGTGTAAAAATTCCAAGATGAACAATAACTCCAGAGCCATGAAATGGCATTAAAGCAGTTCCTATTATTCGAATCACCCTGACCTGCTTTCAAACACAATTTAAGCATTACTTAAAGATTTAGCATTCTATTTTAAAGACTCAAATAAAAATCGTAAGGGAACAAAGATCACCAGCCCCTTAAACTCAGTCTAGACATGCTCCCAAGTAATGCTTCCTTCTGTTCTGCTCAATATTACATCAGTCACATCACCTGACCACTCAGTCTTCTCTATAACCCATTTATCCTCTCTTCTACCAATTACACTGAATGACAGGAAGTGGCTTTCAGAGCTGCTGAAGGTCTGTTGGACAGCTCTCACAGACAGGACTTGAACTTGAGCCGGAACAGAAACACAAAAAGACGCATCAAGTTCTTTAATTAAAAATAGGCTTAGCTAGTGATGGTAAACACTGCTGCTATTTTACATTAAAAAGTGGTGAGTGGGGAAGAATAAAATGAGAGTTGCATTTATGTTAGAGAAAGAGGCATGCTGAGCTGGAAGTGGTCGGTATGTGGTGAGAAGCAGGTGTCCAGCCAGGCGGTACGAGAATCAAAGCAGCCCACTCCAGTCCGGCCTCAGCTCCCATTTCCTGGGGAAGACAGGTGGCATGTACTACAGCTACGGCCCTCTGCGGAGCACTAATTGGAGAGAGAACCTGAAATGGTCCAATGATGAATCGCAGAGCAGCAGATTACAGCTCAAAACACTAACTTGCTTCAATTTTCCCACTGTTTGCACTGCCATACAGCTATCTGGCTATCTGGCTGCTGTCGATGAGGACGAAAGAGAGATGGCTGGATGCCATGAAAAGCTTTGAATTAGATAGCATCCCCCCCCCCCCTCTCTCTCTCTCACTCTTTAAAAAGAAAACAAAGGGAGCAGTGACTGAGAGAGGGGTCAGCATGGTGTATGCAGGTACCTTGACCTGGAAGAAAAAAAGCCTGTTATTTCAGCAGTGACAGGAGGGCAGTATAGCACCAAAGGATGGTTGCAAACAGACACACACACACACACACACACACACACACACACACACACACACACACACACACACACACACACTCAATATAAGATAAGATTAGACAAGATAAGATAATCCTTTATTGTCCAACAATGGGGAAATTCTCGATACTACAGCAGCAAAGTGGACAGATATACAAACAGAGGTAGAAAGGCAATAAAGTATTATCAGCTGTGATTGTTGTGATAAAAATGAAGTGGAAGGTAAAATCAGTGATGGGTAAATGCTTTGTGATAACACGAATCATCAAAAACATGGGAATGGGGAAATGGAGAAAATCTATGAAAACAAGCTGCTTTTGTGTTTCTGACAACACTCTGACATGCAAATCGTACATTACTATTTAAGATTCACAGGGGGGTTATTCTTACATAATTATTGTTCCTAGTTAATCCAGAAACCCCGCTGTGATATTGGTTCCTGATAATGTAAGCCTATAATGAAATTATTATGAGGATTTATAGTCTTCTATCTATTTTACAATCAGTTCAGCGCCGCTAAAAGAGTAGCTCACAATGAGAAATATGGAAGAGTGACACAGGACAGGTGTGCGTGAATGCCTACTAGCCGTTTTATCCTCACCTACCTAAGTACTGTAATTAACGTTTTTTGCTAATTGAAGACAAGCTTGACAAAAGGGCTGCACTGTATAGAAAATCAGTCTCTCTCTCTAATCTCTCTCTCTCTCTCTCTCTCTCTCCCTCTCTCTCACTATTTCAGCCTAGACTGAAACAAAGTCTGACTTTCGCAGTTCAGACAACTGCTTTGAATTTGGATGCTAAAAATAACACACATGACTCAAACTGCAGGATGTTCAACATGTTTTGTTTCCAACATGAAAGCCAAGCCAATCGATATACATGGTTTTGCAGTCTAATCACCTCTTATAATCAGACACCCATGGCTGAAGCTGCTATTGCGAATAGGTTGGTGATAAAATGATAAATGTTGCCAATGCCTGAATGATAGGCTGCACCCTAGAGGTGACACATTGACAAACTGCACTGCTTCTGCTAAATTGATAGATTCTTAGTCCATACATTTTATCGATCCGCTAATTTTTCCGGGCTTGGTGGAGGGGGAGAGGGGTTTGGAGCTGAGGCTCGGGGTGTGGGGGTGTGATGGGGTTGGAAGCAGTTGCAGTTGTGAATAAATGATGGCTGTCGGTGGCGTGCTTCGGCTGCTGTGGAAGACCTCAGAGGCGTGGTGTTGCTTCCCTTAATCGTCCTCTTCGCAGCCCTGAGGAGCCGTTAGTCCCTGCTAGCACTCTCTTCACATTAATAATGCAGTCTCTCTAACAGCAGCATTCAGCTCTAAATGCTCCACAGTAGAGGCTGTCCAAAACATCAATAGCTGCTCTGTGAAATAACCCCATTTGATGCTGGGGCAAAGAGAAAAGTTACAAATGATAATTAATCCTTAAGGCATTAGAGTGTTCTAGAGCTACACTGACTTTCCATCTCTCTGTGGTGCTACGACGAGTTTTTGGAGGCGAGCAGGAGTGACTGGGGTGGGTGCGGGGAAAAGAGAGGAGGCGGAGAATTACTAATGCTGCTTTTTTTCTAGAGCTCGGCATGACAAGGTGACAGAGGATGTACAAACAAGCAGAGATGGGCAGGAGGCAGGAGAGCGGCGACGCGGTCGGATACAGCTTGAATTTCCATTTAATTTCACTCTGAAGTTCAGAGGGTCATAGCAAAACAAAACAGTGCACCAACAGTATGTAGTAAACACAAACGATTAACATACTCTCAGTACTGATATTGCACACAAAATAAAGCAAGAAAGAGAAACAAAACAATGGCCAGCTCTTTATTATTTTGTTTTTATATGTGTATGTGTGCTAAATGAGTGTTTACAATAGATTCGTGCAGTATAAATGCAGTAATGGCTGCTACTTTAAAGCTGTGTTGTGTACTAGTGTGAGCTCCCTCCTCTGAAGGGAAGCACTGATTAAAGCCTCGGCCAGATGGACCACAGCGGTCCTCCTCATCACACTGTAGAGCCACCGACCGGGTTCAAACATAGCAAAGGCCATCCAACAGCCAAGCATCCCAATGCCCGCACTCTCAGCCACCAGCCTCGCACCCCACACACGATGATAATGAACAGAAAGGACAAATTTCACTCACTACCAGCTCTTACGTAAAAAGTGACCGAACAAAGAAGAACATCCCACTGTGTACAACACCCTCTACTCACAGATTTATCACTCTGACATTCATTCAGGTGAGGCAATCCTCAGAAGAGACCTCTTTAACAGACTAAAGTAAGCTGCTATCTTTCAAATGATTACTGAATAAATCTCAGGTTTTAATAGAAAGCCCATCCGTTAAGGATTATAAATGTGCAGTTAGAACACAGTGGCTCGGAACAAATGATGACAAATGAACGTTCTTATTGAAGCACAGGAATTTTTTTCCGCATGTGCTTTTGACGTCTTGCTTTGTTTTACTCTGCATGTCTGAGGAGCGTGTGATTGGTTTTGGTGAACCAAGGCCAGGTTCGACGGTGTGATACACACCAGAGACAAAAGCACGGTGGTTGTGTGCTAAAGCTGTCGTGATAAATTGATATGGGGTTGTGCAGCCTTGGCGAGGAGGTGACAGTTACGCTGGTTGAGCTGGCAGGAAAAGTTTACTACAGCGTCGGGCAATGAAAGAAGAACTGAAGCCACTGTCAGTTTCAGACAGCAAGGCTGGAGATGCAACTGCAACTGACTTTGAAGATCCTAGAGAAACTTTCTGGCGTGTATATATAAGATCGG
>JBCNYH010000015.1:13658590-13676978 GCA_039654325.1 Tandanus tandanus
TAAATATATATATATACACATATACATATATATGCGTGTTCCCCTGAATTCTTGCATTACTAATTCACTTTATTAGACTTTATGAACATGTGAAATTACAACAGTGGCAATGGATACTAACAGTCACTGATCTAACAGGAAGTGGGCAGATCGTTATGGGAAATGCACATAATGTGCATGAATGGGCCAGCAGGTGGGATATGACACATTCGACACATTTAACGCTCATCATCCTCAGTGACATGGCACCTACAGTGGACGGAGATGAGAGAGGGTCCGTGTATACGAAACAGCAACAGAAAATTAACGGCGGGTGGCTAACTGGCTTGGCCACTCATTAGCAACTGTAGGATCGCTGTTCTTGAAATAATGGACAGTATGGGGAATTGATCTCGTATTGGAAGGTCTCTCCGCTCAGTTTGAACACTGTGCAATGCACTCGCTTTTAATTGGTTCTCAAGCACTTTACTTGTGCTTCTTAAGGCTACATATGGAGAAAAACCTCAACAAGCAAACAAACAAAGCATACTGTGTGTAGAATCTTTAGGGGGTACATTGTTGATATACTTGCCCATCAAATACACACCTCCCTCCAGTGCTCCTTCAGAAGCTCCCCATAAATGAATAGACATGGTTTTCCAAGGCATCAACATTAACAATGACAATCCAATCTCTCCTGTATCCAATCAGCAGCACAAGCACAAATATCCCCTGTTGCTGACTGGCTGGAATAGTGCTGTGTGGCTCATTTCAAGCTGCATTGTATGTTTCCCATTTACAGAGCCAGGGCTATGTATGTATTTTAAAACACTGGATTTGTTAAATGCACACACAGATGAGACGGCTAGTGGACTGAGAAGGGAAAAAAGTGTATCTGATAAGAATATATGACTGCACAGTTAATCTGCCATGATTTATTTAAGCACAACCACACCGCTAATAAGAGAAAGAACGTCTGTGATTGGTCTGAATGATCGGTGCTTACAGAAAGCAGATACATTCTGATCATGATCAACAAACAAAGAAATGTGATCTTTTTCACATATCTGCTTTAACTACTGTAATATCTATTTTTAAAGAAGATTATTATTCCTGATATCCATTTTTTCCTCCACAGCTACATACAGTACACACAAAAGCAAGAAACTAATCAACGTTAACACAGTGATTCAGTTTACAAAAATATGTTTTTAAATAACGAAGCTTTAAAATAACGAAGCTTTAAAATCCTTTCTAGTAAAGAAAAGACCTTGTTGGAGTGATTTAAAAGGAGCTTCTGAAAAGAGATGGAGCTTTAACACAAATTGAGTTGACACCTTTAGAGGAGTTTATACTTCGCCATCTTAAAATAAACCTGCGATGATTGAGGGTGAAAATTGAGATGAAAAGGTATGCACTTACAGGGGGGAAAAAAAATTCATAGAGTTGAAACAATTATCACCACGTCTCTCTCTCGCATGTTTCAGCATGTCACGTTCCACTGAGAGCTTCTGAAACACAGAGCGCAGTCTTGTTATGAAGAGAGGAAACTGGGTAATCTCCATACAGAACGGAAACATGTCTACAGGTATATGGTGCTCGTTAACGTATAAACAGTGTTCAGGATTTAAATTCAAACAAGTGTCATCGGACTGCTAGAAATTGCTTATTGAAGAAGTGATTTGTATGTGTGTGTGCGTGTGTGTGTGTGTGTGTGTGTGTGTGTGTGATGTTTTACTTGTGTAATTCAACAATTTCTTCTCTTTACTTTCATTCGTCTACCAGGAGCGAAATAAAAAGCATTCAAGAAAGTCCTACATTCAGGAAAATAGAAATCATAAAAAATTAAAGAGGGAAAAAAAGGGAGAAAAAAACCCTGGGTGGGATGTGATATCATAGGAATGTGTATTTCCATTACTGAGGCTGATGTGATACACATCTCAGTGCATTGCCAACGATCTGATACATTAAATATGCGTGTGAAACAACTACAAATGTGCTATAAGATGATTCAGGACACTGCAAAACAATATGACACGATTTGATTCAACAGAATGCGATAAAATGTGAAAAATAATAATAATAATAATACACTCTAATACAATTCAATAGGGTACAGTTAGTTATGATATAACATATTTCTTCAGTTCTTCTAAAGCAGACAGCAAATCATACATAAAGGGGAAAAAAATGAATTTTACTGATGCAGCCTAAGTTCATTCGAAGTTGTATCTGGTGCACACTGATGGCAATCACATGACATGAGCTATTATACTTATGTGCTAAAGCGAGGGTGGCACGGTGGTGTAGTGGTAAGCACGCCCACCTCACAGCAAGAACGTCCGGGGTTTCGAATCCCAGGGTGTTTCTGTGTGGAGTTTGCATGTCCTCCCCATGCTGGGTGGGTTTTCTCTGGGTACTCCGGTTTCTTCCCACAGTCCAAAGAATTACACATATGGCTTATAAGCTGTTCCAAATTGCCCCTAGGTTAGTGTGAATGTTTGTGTGTGAGTTGGCCCTGCGAAAGCCAGGTGAGTTGTTCAAGGTGTACCAGAGGCGGTTGAGATCTAGGCTCCAGCGTCCCCTTAATAGGATTAAGTGTTTCGACTAATGAGTGAGTGAGCGCTGAAGCCGATCTGTGAATCTTACCATCATACAATATTGTGATTATCAATTAAAAAGATATTAAAAAGTGTGAAGCAAATAAAAAATGTGTAATTGAATGTGTGTGCGTGTGTGCGTGTGTGCGTGTGTGCGTGTGTGTGTGTGTGTGTGTGTGTGCGTGTGTTTGGATGTGGGCAGGATGGGGCAGGCAGAGTTCAGTGTAATTAGTCGGATTGAGGACTGAAATGAGGCAGTGTAAGAGGAGGCTGGGGCTAGGAGTGGTGTGTGTGTGTGTATGTGTGTGTGTGTGTGTGTGTGTGTGTGTGTGTTAATTGGAGCTCAGTAGCTGGTAAGATCAGAGATACTCCTGAAACAATGAAGAACAAGGTGGTCATGCAATGTAGTTAGCAAAGTGTGTGTGTGTGTGTGTGTGTGCGTGTGTGCGTGCGTGCGTGCGTGTGTGTGTGTGTGTTGCTGAAACATTACCTATTTAGGAAATATGATGTCCTATTCCAGTCACAAAAATTCTAGAAAATAAAGTACTATTTCTTCCATCTTCCCTACACAAAAGATGTCTCACATCAAAACAAATGAAAATATATTTCCAGCAGCAATTAGCTGGGGCTGCACACAAAAGGCCCTTTTACAGAATGCAAAATAAATCAATTAGTCAGGTTGTTAGCCTGTTAGTCATTTCACAGACCCCTTCTGCTTTAATGGCTTTTTGACAGCAGATAAATGATGTCATTTACATTAGCTACCCTGTTTTAAGTCTGTTCAGCTTGTGGTTGTGAATCGGGCCATACACACACAAAGTATGATAACCGAGCAAAATGGCCAATATGTCTTTACGAGTCCGAAGGAGGTCTATTAATTTGTGTGCATTTAACTGCGGTAGGCTTCAAATGTGTGTGGACAACAATGGAGGAAAAGGAGTACAGCAGAAACAAAAAGTGCATATACACGCACGCGCCTATACACACACACACACACACACACACACACACACACACACACACACACACACACACAATAAAGCATGCAGGAGCGGCAGCAACCACTGAAGTCACAGCTTCCATGTTCTAGAGGCCGATCCTCTCAGCGTGGATGGAATGTCATTCTAATCCCTCTTCTCTCGCTCCATCTGTTCCCGCTCTGCAACTGGTCAGACGCACACAGAGAGAGGAACGCACTGATCGCATGATTCATACAGGGCCTTTTGCTTCTACAGCTTGGCTTCTCAAAGTCTGCTTCAAGTGCACACTGATGCAATTCAACAATTCAAGACGGGGTACACCCTGAACAGCTCGCCAGACCATTGCAGGGCTAATTAATACATTCATACTTGGAAATCATCGGTAAATTGATGCACAAGGATTAATAAACAACTACATGCTGTTACATACTACAAAGATAACATTTAAGCAAGTTAAACTATCTTGAATAGAATGAGAATGATCTAGCATTCCCTAGGAGAAGATTGCAAGACACAAGACCTGAGATTATTAAACCTATTTCTAGATGAGAACCAACTTTTCATTAATCCTTTTTGCAGTGTGCAGGAAATGAATCGACTTCAGAGTGATAACTCTCAGGCCATAATACAGCTCATCAACATAGACTTCACCAGTCAGTGTTATGTACCTGGGTGATGGAAACAAATTAAGTAAACAGATGAATAGGGTGCAATTCTGACAAACCAATTAGTCACTGAAATCTTTAATAAATAATAATAATAATAATAATAATAATAATAATAATAATAATAATAATAATAATAAAAAACAGTGATTATAATGATATAAGCAGGTACAGAGTGATAGATGTCTGTGTAATCCACCACAACTGGTTTTCCTCAATCCACACAGCATGCATGAGGAACCCAAGATCCAGAACATGCACTCACTCACACACACACACACACACACACACACACACACACACACACACACACAGTAAGCTAGCTGTCATTAGCTGGCTACTCAACTTGTAGAAGAGTGGAGTGCACTTCGACTCGTTCTGCTTTTGGGTTAACAGCGCTACAGAGTTTGGAGGCAGTGGAGAGGCACTACGATGGCTCAGTGGCTGGTACACTGCAGATTTGTGAACTCACGCAGAGGTTAATGGAGTAACTCAAGTTGATGCGAGCTGCTACGAGAGGGGCCTTCATATAATTGAATCCAACCTTCATGGGATTAAAACAATAAGCAGGTTGTTTTGCTTTCTTTCTGTGGATTAGGATTAATGTGTTTTTGGGAGGTGAATGAAAAAAAATTAAGTATTGCACAGATAGTTTTTACACTTATTCGAAGCAGTCTTGTAGAAGCATAAAGGATTACAGTGAAAATACAATTTTAGATGTACAACTACAGAAAGTATTTCATGTCCAATCAAGGTACAACAGCAATTATTTTAGGTATACCCAGAAGTAAATATTTATTCCCCCCCACCCCCATATCTTAATAAAAATAAATTGCTTGGATTACAACTGAATTAGTTGTTAAATTATTAGCTGAATTAATTTTCTAGAAATAACTTTAACTGAATATTTTTAAACCAATCAAATCTTAATGCTAATCATTCAACACCATACTGAAATATACTGTGAACATATGGTGCAGACGATGGGCAAAACCAAATATTGCTGCAGTGAATTATATATATATATATATATATATATTTAAAAATATGCTTTTATAGATATTGTGACATAGTACTTAATATTGCTTTAGTATAAACTGTAGAAATCATAATTTGATGATGTAATAATTGGATAGCTTGAAACCTTTAAAAAATATTCAGCATATCATACAGTCAGCAATAGACTATGTTTGGGGAAAGCTGGTGCTTATGGCGCCATAAACAAAAAATATAGTACAAATGAAACTGTAGTATATTGAGACCAAAATGACTTACCATTAGTACCACACATCACTCATGTGACCATGATGTCCTTCTAGTGTCTCGTTCCTCCCTTCCGATTTTTTCCAGACAGAAAAAAAAAAAAAAAACATTTCCAAGACTGCGGGTTTGAAGTGGAAAGTCTTGGTTGTCAGTGATGCACAGCTCTGTCACTGTCACATCTCCAGACGCATCAGGTCCTTGAATAAATGGCATTGTCAATTGCCAGTCATGCCAACACAGAAATTCAATTTTGGTAAGCACAGGAAGGTATTTCTTGCAATGATACTTCTCATTTTTATTTGCTCTGGGCTTCAAATCTGCTTCAGCACCAGTCAGTTCGGTTCCTTTCTCTCCGTTCTGGCTCATTCTTCATCAATCCTTCCTTTGCTTCTGTATTCTAGGCTCAAACTGATATGGCTCAGAGACATTTCGAATAAACAGCTTTCTTAATGTCCTTGTATTGTGACATTTTTCAGAATAAGGAGTGTAAATAAATATAAACTTTGAATAGCCTGAAGCACTGCTGGAGTATGTTGTATTGACTATTAACTAAACACAATAGTAACAATACAAACTCTGCGTCTGAAATCGTTTACTTACTCACTACCCCTACTCACTATATAGGGAATTAAATACAAAGGACTATAGTGAACTCAACGGTAAAGTGTTAAAACAGTTTCGGACAAAAGTCCTTACATAAATTGTGTAATGCTGTCACACAGTTACAACGTAACAGCTGGTGGACCATCCATAAGAAACACTGCCACTGCCGTTTATTAAGTCAAAGTAGATGCTTTGGATCAATTTGTTTCACTGTAATTTCATATTTTATGCCTCACTCCATTTTGGTTTCCCTTATTTTTCGCCAAAGAACTCCTGAATTTATCTTTCACATCCTGTCATAAGGATGATGGTACATATTGCTTGGTTAGTGACCATCGGCTATACACCACTCTTCACAGTGCATTATGGGATATATTGAATTCACTACATAGTGTATGATAATTCTGAGTATATAATCGGACACTATTACAAAATAGTGAACTCACTATATAGTGCACTATAAGTAAGTAAGCGACTTTGAACACAGGGAAAGAGATTCATGGTTTAGCAACAGAGTTTGAGTTACTAACCAGAGAAAAGCAGCTGAAACAAAAAGAATGTGCATTCCAAATATGTACCCTACTTAAACATGTTGTGCAATGTTTTATGCTTTGATCCACTATAATCATATGCTTTTATAACTATATGTTTTGATTCAATGTGGATGGACCGTTTCACGGTTACCGCCATATTGAATTTGCCACAGTGCACACTGGGACCGTTTGGGAACAAGCTAACCGAGGGAACCGTGACAAGTGGACGTGCTGATTTGACAGTGGCAAATAATGTACCCTGTAAATTACTTTTATCAAATTTTAGTGAATGGATTGAACTGTCAGTGCCCTTAATCTTAGTTGCTTGTGGTCGCATTTGAACTTTGGGAATTTCAAAATGGCCAAACACCAGCTAGGACTTTTAAAGTTTTTATCCACCACCGGAGTGGTGTGACTAGAGGGACACCTGGATATGATTTATGTGATCATGTCTAACGTAAACAATGATTTTCAGTCATACAAAGTTGAAGGCCTTAAGTCTTATTTATCGGCCAGTAATATACCCATTCCAGCATCAAATGCCAGGAAAGATGTCACACATGATCCAGTCACACAGGCCTAAAATTTACAAAAGATCCTATAGTAGGCCACTCTAACTAATAGATACATGATTATTAGTAAGAAAAAAGATGTATATTTGATCTATTTTTTTGAATTATAAATAATTTATAACTAGATCTACATAGATCTATTTCAGAGGGCCCTTTAATTTAGCGATTTTGAAAAATTTAGTGATTGGCTTAAATAAAACGGTCACCAAAATTTCTCGATATACAATATTACTCTTAATATTGCTCACCTGTCATTGTATGTAGTACACTGCACAACGATCTGCACCACCCATTTCAAGCTCAAGTACAGTCTAAAATGATGCTGAAAATTGCACTAGCTTGGTACTGGAACTAACATAATCTTTTTTATAAATCATATCCAGGTGTCCCTCTAGTCACACCACTCCGGTGGTGGATAAAAACTTTAAAAGTCCTAGCTGGTGTTTGGCCATCTTGAAATTCCCAAAGTCAAAATGCGACCACAAGCAACTAACCTTAAGAGCACTGCCAGTTCAATCAATTCACTAAAATTTGATAAAAGCCGACTCTGATGTTTCCCAATCACTTTAAAAACAGTTGTTCCAAAATTCAAGTAATGTTTCCATGTTAAACACAGTTATTTGCCATTGGCGAATCAGCACCTCCACTCGTCATGGTTCCCTCGGTTTGTTTGTTCCCAAACGGTCCCAGTGTGCACTGCGGCAAATCCAATATGGCGGTAACCGTTAATTAACTTTCCTTACTGACATTTCACCACACCTCCCCAAATTTTAAATTTCCCCTTTAATCTGAAATCCCTCCTTTAAAGGCTACTTGACTGGATCCAGCCAGTTATTATTTTAAGTGAGCATCATCACGTTGGTTATCACTTCATGTGAACTGTGGATGTAAAGCCTGAAAGCACATAATAAAGTAATACGAAACGCCAGGCTCTGCAGTCACTTATGTATTTTTGTCACTTCAAGGTTAAGGTAAATGAAATACTATCAGTCATGGTGTTTAGGTCCTTGTGACCGTATAGAAAGCTCTAAATGCTGTATGTAACACTAAATTAAAGATGGTGTGTGAAGCATGTGGTCGCTATTTCTTCTAAAACAAAAACCATCAAAAAAGTAGACAACTCATGTAGGTTCTTATTATAAATGTTAACTCATGGCCTTGATATCCTAATTCAGAAAAATAAACAAAGTATCATGAGGCTCGTAGTACCTGAGATTACAGATAAATGTGTTTGCTGAAGCTGTTCCTGCAGGCGCCTGGCTGGGAGGCCCGACCCGGCTGTCTCACCACCGGGAAGCCTGTTTCATATTTCATACGCTCACTGGGCCCTGATGCCAACAGCCATTCTTATCCAGTCGGCTGAACAGCGGGGGATGTGCGGGCTTTTGTATTTATGTAGGTATGAAGCAGGTTCTGAGACGATAAGAGCAGAACTGTAATTCATTTTCCAGCCCCATGATTTGCTCCTATTGTAGGAGCACAGCGGCGCGAGAAATGCCCTTCCCTGCGCATTAAATGACACCTCGCGGTGGGTCTTTTTACCCACGAAATTCAGGATGCGTCCCAAGATCGTACACTACTGTATAGAATAGCTTGTCAAAATAACACGCGGTCCATGACTAGGACTGATTGTTTTTGGGTGGTAGTGTCTCTAACAGCTGGTTGCGCACGGAGAGCAAAAACTGCGTGGTTTGTCCAGGGTCGGAAACGTGTTTGTAATAGGCATCGATTTATTTGGATTAGGAATGATGGCTTTAATAATGGGAAAAGTCACGATTTGCTTTCTTTCGGTGTAAGGAAGCATTACGCAGTGACTCGTGGGAAAGTCGGACTGATGGAGACGGCAATAGGTTTTGTCAGCATTGAGAGCCCTGGTGCTGAAGAGGCCGGAATATTCTACAAAGCACTGGTTACAAGTCACTTGTCAAGTGGCTCAACGGGAGTGGGATATATATATATATATATATATATGTGTGTATGTGTGTGTGTGTGTGTGTGTGTGTGTGTGTGTGCGTGCGCGCGCGCGTGCAAAATAGCCATGAATTTAGATTTGAGTTATTTGTTCGTATAGATAGATAGATAGATAGATTGATAGATAGATGGATAGAATAAACAAATGTCTAAGTATAATTAAAGTGAATGCAATCACTGTTCAAGCTTAAAGTTCTTAAAGCTTACAGTATATCCTGAGCTAACCAGAGCTATTGCCCCCTTCTTTAATTACCACGTGAATGACAGCGTCGTAACAAATTGTCATATTGTGTTTTTGCGCATGCGCACTGCCCATAAATTATTGCATATATTTTAATGCTATAGCCATTTTCTAATTGTAAGGTATAATACCGCCGTGTGTTGCCATTGATTGTATAGCATACTGGAAGCTTTTTCTCATAGAGACAGGGTAATTAAGTTGCTTAAAAGAAAGAAAGAAAGAAAGAAAGAAAGAAAGCTATAGACTAAATGTATACTACAGCAGGACACTTAATTAAGGTAGGACCCATTGTAAGAACACTGGGATGTCTTTTCTCAGTGAGTGAATTAGGAGAGCTTTAATTCCAGGTGGATGTAATAGTGCACTGCCTAAGCATTTGAAGCCATTATTTCGGATAAGGTGGAGTAAATGGATATAGGGAGTAAAAACCTTGCTAGATCGTACTGGAGAGTGGTTATAAAATAGCACGCCTGGGTAGAGTGCACGGGGGATACGAGGGTGTGTAGGTGTTGGACAGAGGTCTCCCTGCGGACACGCGCTCGGGCGCGAGCGCGCCACCCCTTCTGTGTCTGCGCGCAGCCAATCAGATTTCACACGCGCCTGGCAGGGCGCTCCTTAAATGGTGTGAAGGAAATGGGATGCTCGCACTCGCTCACTCGATTTAAGGCAGAGCGCTGTATTTTTGTTTTGTTTTGTTCTGTTTATCGTTTTATTTTGCCTTTCATTTCCGTCCCGCGTTGAGGAAGAAAAAAATCGCTGCTATCCCTGCGCAGGCTTCAATATCCGCCGCACAGAACCACGCCACTGACTCGGTTTATTGTCTGAGCGTTCCGTCAGCGCCCGGCTGTCCTTGGGAACACCTCGCCGTAACCTCATCCTAAACAGCACAACCACAAGTCCTCTCGACTCCCTTTTACTCCAAGTGTCAGAACCCGGAAACGAGGATGGTCATGGTGAGTAACGGAGCCGATTTATTATTTATGCAGTGATGCTTCTGTTCTCTATTCGGTTATTATTTATAGAGCGTTCTGCTTCACTCAAGCAAAAACAGTGCGTTCCTTAAAACCCCTCTGTTTGTCTCCTGGTACAATAATGCAAAAGTAGTTTTTCTGTATCATGAAAAGAGGGTTGAGGACAGAATATGGTGCAGTTCAGTATTCAGCATTGAACTCTCTACAGATTTGATTACAGCTCTGGTAGGCAATCGAGGTGTGTGTGTGTGTGTGTGTGTGTGTGTGTGTGTGTGTGTGTGTGTGAGGCTTATATACAAAGAGCAAGTGAGATGTTTTCTCAAATCCATTGGCTTCTCCAGCCGTGAGTAGTATTTCTGTTTGTTTGTTTTGCAGATTTTTTGGTAGTAAATTTAGTCTTATTTAAATCGGTTCACAAAAGCAATTCACTTCTTCAGTCCATACATATACACACACACACACACACACACACACACACACACACACACACACACACACACACACCACAGAGCATATAGTCAGTATAGGCTATCTGTGGCTTGTGCACTAAGCTGAAATCCATTTACACTTATCAAGTCGACCTATATTATATCAGCCATTACAGTAACCAAAACATTGAAATAAGATCTAAGATCATAATGCTGGCTGCCTAATAAGAATGGATGTCATGGTACAGTCCTCTATATAAAAACCTCTACTTTATCTATCTTTGTGAGGACACTGCAGAGCCGGTAAAGGGTGTGCATTAAAGAAAACAACGTTAATTGACGTTGTGTAAATTATATATCAGTGATCATTAAATTTTTAGGTGGGTGAGTGTGTCTGAAGGGGTGAGACGTCCTGCTGAAATCAGTGCATGCTTTTAGTGCGCATGCATTAGTGGTTAATTTATAAAGCTACCCAGTGCTGCGCAGGCATTCTATCACTGTAGTGCCTGTAAGTGCACACTCAAGCACCGGAGCTCAGCAGCGATTGATTGGTTTTGCTGGTACGGAAAAAAAAGGCTTCTCTTTGCCAAGGCGTCAGTGCTCCTGTCTGCTCCGCTGCCAGTGCGAAAGGTGTTAATTTTCCAGGGGAGTGGAGATGATGGGCAAGTCAGGCAGCCTGTGATGGTATAGGGGTGGGTGGGGCTAGTGCGACTGCAGCCAATGACGAGGGAGCTGGGAGTGGGGCTGCAGCGTTTGGCTCACGCCGAAGCCTGGGCATTCACAAGCAGCTGTGCTCAAAGGAGGAATGCCCACTCTTGCTCTTGCTCGCCGCACGCTGCCTCACTACCACTGAGCCGCATTCAGACACACAGAGAGAGACAGAGAGATAGAGGGAGAACGAGGGAGCTCAGAGAGAGGGGGACATTTACACCGCTGCGGGAGAGAACCCTGCTTGCCGGCTCACAAATGGAGTGGAATGGGTTTAAAATGGTAAGGATGCTGCAGTGGTTTTGTATGCATGTGTGCGTGTTTTTATTCTTTATTTTTATTTATTTTATTTTTTTTGCCCTTGCCGTGTTTCGGCACCTTCTGCTGCAGCACCCGCATTACACAGGCTGCCAGTTTCTCTTTCTTTTTCTCTGTGAGCATCTCTTCTCTCCTCCGCATCGATCCCAGCCGGGTGCTGTGAGGAGAAGCACAATCACAATGGATGGAAGGAGGAGAGGGGAAAGAGGACTAAAGGAGGGATGAGGAGAAGGCGGGACAGGGCGGCTGCAGCTTGTTTGATGTCTGGTTTTAAAAGCTGTTTTACGACTAAGGAGGCGCGCAGAATCTTAATGAACACCTTCCGATCTGCAAGCGCTCCCTCTAACCACTGCAGGAGATCTTCAGTGCAGATTTACACTGTGTGTGTGTGTGTGTGTGTGTGTGGAGCTCGTTTCCCCTAATTTGTCTATTAATAAATGGTATAGTTGAACATCCTGGGTTTCTTTAATGAAACTATTTTGGGAATGAAGTTTGGTGCAGATGCAGATTGCGTAACTGCATGGCAGCGCGCGCTCTCTCGCATGAGTTTGTAAATGAGTATGAGTGGGAGTGACCCAGCATGTGACAGCCAACGTGTGTGTGTGTGTGTGTGTGTGTGTGTGTGTTGGCCACTGTTTCTGTATGCAAGTCTATATATTTCCTTTGTGCATACATGTCTGGAAATCACGGCTTTGTGTACATTTTCTGTAAATATCATTGTAGGGTAATAAAACAGACTGCAGTGTATGTGCATGTGTGTGTGTGTGTGTGTGTGTCCATCCATTGTTGACCAAGGGCTCTGAGGCTGCCTCGCCCGGCTGTCACCAGGCTTGTAAGAGACTGTGCCTGCCAGGAACCAACTCTCCCCATGAGGAAGAGAGAGATGGTGGGAGGGAGAGAGTGAAGAAGAGGCACAGAGAGAGAGAGAGAGAGAGAGAGAGAGAGAGAGAGAGAGAGAGAGAGAGAGAGAAAGAGATGAAGCCGACAAAACTACCCCAAATCAGAAAACACTAAGCCTATGTTATCAACGTCTGTTAGGATATTAGCAGGACAGTATAATTGCAGGGTAGTTGATGGCTAATATTGCACGCATTAAGAGTTGAACAAAAATGACATGACTGTCAAGCATGAGACAAAATCTGAACATTTTTGAAACAATGCGTCCTCCTCCGCTGCTTAGAGACTTTTTCAATTTGGTAATTTGTATCCCAAATGTGGGCAGCATTGTTTTTTTTCAGGCGAATGTTTGACTGTTTGTGTGTGGGCTTTAACATGTAATCGAAATACTAATTGAAAAGGGACCAATTTCCAGCAGTGATTCCTGCTGTACCTTACGCTGTCTTTCTTTGTGTACGTGTGTGTGTGTGTGTGGGGAGAGCATAGTAGCAAGTGTTAAAGGATTCAGAGGGCATACAGATGGGTAGAGAGAAAGTATTCCTAGGTGTTTGTGATGCTGAATTTATTAGCGTACCTCCTCCGCAGCCCAATGCTCCCATAACCACTGAGAACAGTTCACCTTCTCCCCCTCTTCTTTCCACCACCGTGCTCCTCCCTCACTCCTTTCTTCTCTCTGCCTCCTCTGTTCCGTAACACAAGCCACACCAGTCTACTACAGGGCTTTCTCCTTTATTGTCCAGCTCCAAGGTGGTTGCATATCAATGCTAATAAGTCCGTGGTTAGACTGAATATTAAAAGGCAGTGGATGGAGGCGCAGGTGGGCAGCAGAGGGAGAGGAAGAGAAGGCGAAAAGACTGACCACTGAGCTTCCAGGACAAGCAGCAGGGGTGAGAGAATAGCTCCAGGAAGTGTGATGGCTGGGTGGGAGACTTTGGGCCCCTTTCTACAGAGCGTGCCTACACATAAAATCAGAGTGACACAGACGGTCAGTTGATTTATTTCAGAGTGAAGGAAAGGGAGAGTGAGAAAGAAGTGTAGGATGGAGAGAAAGAAATGGCACCCCGCACTCTATTCATAATACAAACTGCAGTGTGCATTAAAGAGGCTATGTGGTTTTGTCTCTAACCTACTGCGGTGCATGGTGGGATTTGTACAGGAGTGCTGTGACTTTTACACTATACTATATTCATTATATCGAAGAAAGAAATGTCAGAACTAGTGAACAGGGTGTGGTTAGAGAGATATATAAAGAGGCTGATATTATTTCCCAGAGGGATCAGTCTCCCTCCATCCATAACTACTTTATTCCACTGCAGGAGAGCACAATGCGTTTAATGCCTGATGCCCTTCCCCACCAGCCTCAGGTGGTGGCGCCGTAGAGCCTTTCTGTGCCTGTCTCCTGCAGCTTCGTCTATAGGCCACTAGCACTTTTCCTTACACATGCCACAACTACCAGGATTTCCATTCCATTTTTAACCCTAATGAAAAAACTTTATAAATATAAACATGACTATGTTATTTCAATTACCTGCGCTGACCAGACAGCTCTACTTAGTTCATTATCACTTTAATACATTGTAATTAAGCAGTAATTATTGTTTGGGTTGAACATTTCACACATGCAGTATGTGTGCTGTTGGAGGATTTACTGCATACTGGAATCAGTTTAACACACAACATAAACACAATTTGTACAATTCGTTGCTCAGATAGAGACACATCATGACTGACGTGTGAGCACACGGCAATTACATATCTGATCATGCATCAGACACGTGGTCAGTGAGAACACACTGATGATGCAAGGGTGCAATAAAAAAATGCTATGAATTAATAGCAAAACATCTTATATACACCATCAAAAACTGCATTCTTATCTTTTTTGTTGTTCTGCTATGTTGGGATAACAGATTTAAAAACAACAACACGTGCAACACAATGCAACAAGTATAATTTATTTAGTCATAGGAGATCAGTAAGTGTGTGTGTTAAATGTAAGGCTCTAGTGATACACCACGTAGATGTTCTTCTTTTGATTTATTATTATTTTTCAATTTAACCTTTATTCAATGTAGGTAGTCATAGGCACTCAGTAATCTTTTACAAGTGATCTCTGGTTGAAAAGAAGGTAGCACAATAACACATATAACAGCACTATGAATCTAATAAAACATTTAGACCTGATTTATTACCTTTGTTATCATTTATTTATATCTGGTTTATTGGATCACTGTTTATGAGAGAATCCACAGTGTATACATAGTTATGGACAGGACAGTAGCTCAAACCTCCACAAACAGAATTCTGCCCCATGTGCCAAGCTTGTGACATTTACACCCCTGTAGTATAGATTTCTATCATAAAATCTATTTAAAATGTTAAATGATATTTATTGGAGCCATAGAACTTCATCATTTTCTTTAATATGTTATATGATATATTATCTAAAAACTGATTAAATGGTATTAAAAAATTATAGCAACTAAACAAAATAAAAAAGTCATGGACCACCTGGCCATGCTTCACGGATCTCCGGACCCCACTCTGAGAACTGCTGCTCTGTATTTCTTCACACACACTGATGAACAATAGCACCAAGCTCGAGTCCTGACACTGAGAAGTAAGGCAGCGTTGATGCATACGATAAACACACTGGAGCTTTCTGCTTCGCTTGTAGATGTTTTCATGCTTCGCTTCATGTTTTAGAATCACACGAGCTTTTAGATAAGGTGCTATTAAGAGGCCTTTAATGGAATAAGACTAAGTTGACACTTATTACAGCTTTTTATTATTTCACGAAGCTCAGTTGGCATCGAATTAAGCAGGGTAATTTTGTGAGTCTTGACATCTTTCAGATGGCAAATTATCTTAGGTAAGCAAAGGTTAATAAGCCAAGTATATTCAAACAAAATCTGCTCTGCTCATTGTCAGGATTTTATGCTTCTCTTTTTTTACGCAGACTTCATTTCCTTGTGAAAGCTAAATATACATGAATACCAACAAAACGTTTTAGTTAAAATTTTAATAGGCTTCCACAGTGATTTCTCTCATTTATTCATCTCCATTCTCCCTGCAGATAGCTGAGGCGAAAAAGAACGTGATGGCAAGAGGGGGAGAAAGGGAGAGTGTGTGTGTGTGTGTGCTCTTAAGCAGGCTTCACAAGCCTAATTCCTCTGGCACAAATTCAAAGTGCCATGCACAGACAGGCAATAATCAGCTGGATTCTCTCTTTCTCTCTCTCTCTCTCTTTCTCCCCCCCCCATCTCACTAAAACACACACAAAATATATACAGTTGACATGCAAACCATGGTTTTGGATAGTCTCACCTACTGCTGTCTCACCAAATCTGTATTCCACACACCACCATCCCTAAGGCTGATTATCATTCAGCACTCATCTTCACATGTTGAAGGAAGATTTCCTTTTATTTCTGCCTGCTGCTCTCCCTTTCTCCCCTGCACTCTCTCTCTGTCCATTTTTCCTATTCTTTCCCAGCCTCTATCCCTCTCGCTTACTGGCTTTCTTTGACTCTTTCACCCACCTCGCTGTCCTCTCTGTTCGTCTCTGGCCGCTCTTCAGCCCACCCCCCCTCTCATGTTTTGGTATTCTTACAGACGTTTGAATTTGAGTGGCAGCCTCTCCTAAGACTGTGCACAAACCGCACAAATTCTCTGATCTACATTTTGCACCCTGTGAAAAAACAGGAAAGGTGGCAGTAGCAGCAGCAGGCGTGCTCTTACTGCAAGCTAGCGGCACTAACTGCTCATAAGCTCACCTGTGGCGGGGCAAGAAAGGACATCTCAAGGTCATTCATTCATATGACAGCAGCATACGTTAAATTTCTTAGTATGAATTGAAGTGACAAAATATCTATCTCTAGCATGTAGGGATGAAAAGATTAGCACTCGGTTTGCTCAGTCATTACAGTGGTGCGCTAATCTTAATTTGAAGGGTTTGAATGAAAAATCAAATGTTCTTGGTTGCTCTGGGAACAGAGGGAATTAAAAAAAAGAGCAAAAACCAGAAAAGAAGGTGACAGTTAGTATAAATGTCAAAGACAGTTCTAGCCTCTGAACGCTAGCAGCACAAGGCCAAAGTTCAGGAAATGTAAGTCTTTGTTCGCTCTGTACCGCATGGCTATTCCCACAATGCATTCTGACAGAGAAAGGGCAAACGGTACGACACAAAAATCATCTTGATCAAAACAGTAACCATAGATACAATATTGCTGGCATTTCAAAAAGGTATTGTATTGTGCAAAGTCTTGCCCTTAGAGATCTCTCTGTGGCTGTATATATCTCGCTGTCAGCCAGCGTTAGCTTGATTAGTGTTAGGAACAGACCCAGTGCATGTTGCTTCCTTACCTCAGAGCAAGTGTGTGTGCGTGTGTGTGTTTCATAATTCTTTTGCTTTCTGTTTTCATTTTCGTGCAGCAGTTTTATTGTCTAAAATAGCTGAGTTCAGTCCTTTCACTGCTCATCACCACTAAAAAAACTAAACAAAAAACACAACAGCAGCAAGCACTTGGAAAATTAATTGAAATATTTACACCCGACTGGAGAGTTAAACTCCGGTTCTCTGCACAAACAATGCCATGTGCTATATACATTTCTGGTGCGTTCTGTACAAACACTGATTCTCCTCTCTGGACATTTTTTATTATTAAATTGCAGTCAACTAATAAAAGTCACATTTGCTATTTTGAATTCATACCACATTCTGTGCTTTTGTTGAGATTCTGCAGGGGGGTTATATCCTCAACCACGAGACTCCATTAGCTCTTTGTTTTCCTGCTGCAGCGCACACTTTGCCTCAATACTCTCCTGTATATTCTGACCCATAATTCAGACACAAAGGCATCTTTCAGTGTTGTTTTCATAAATAAATAAATAAAAATACAGGAACAGATTGTGACTGGAATACAGGATGAGCTTTCGTCAGATAAGATCCTTAACATCTCAAAAGGCATCAGTAACCATACATTCACTGGCCACTTTAATAGCAACCCCTGAATCAAACAACCACCCTTTACAGCCATGGTGAGCAGAAACATATCTGAGAAAACGCAAGATATTTATCCTTGAAATGGATGGACTACAACAGCAAAATACCACACTGGGTTCCTAGACAGTTGAATATCACTTAGTCTTTTTCCAATCCTGGTCACCATGGTTGTAAAGAATAGTATTTTAGTTAAAATAGCCTTTCCACTTTTGGAAGTGTCTTGTCTCTAGATGTGCCAAATACACCAATAAACATATCAGTATTGTCCATTCACCCAAGGTACAAATAGATGTGGTGGCTACTGACAGCTCTGGGGCAAATAACATTTCTCTTTTTACCTCCGGCAAGTTTTTGTTGGGTTTGTGTGCAGGTTAGCAAGATTTGTTTGTGTGTATGTTAGTTAGCAGGATTATGCAAAAATTATGGGTGGATTCTCATGAAATTTCTACCAGAGATGAGGCCTTGATCAATAAGACTCAAATTCTGGATCCAGGATATTTTTTAAGGATTCTTTAACATTGTGAGATAGGATTGCTTTTTTTTTTTTTTTTTTTTTTTTTTTTTTTTGGAGTGCGGTTTTGCAGGAAAACCAACAAGGGGTTACTTTTGCTTTTTTTCTTTTCAAACTTGGGAGAGGGTCGTTGTTGAAATTCC
>JBCNYH010000015.1:13681300-13691884 GCA_039654325.1 Tandanus tandanus
ACACACACACACACACACACACACACACACACACACACACACACACACACACACACACACACACACACACACGTACAAGCAGATGCTGTAGCTACAGCCCAGTGGTCTGGATGCACAGTGAAAAACTAAAACACAGCACTCAGATAATCTTGTCCTGATAGCTGTGCTGTGTGAAGCAAAGATTTCCCATTGCACCTCCAGCAAGGTCACCTTTACTTTAACAGAGAGGTCCCTCAATGCTAGTGTGGCACACGCAGCGCTCTGTGTATTCAGAAAAAAAAAAAAAAGAGACTGTATATAAAAATGAAGGGAATGTAAGACGGAATGAACAGCGTAGCCATGATTGGCAGCTGAAGGCTAACTGCTTTTGATCATAAACTCTGCACATGTGCCGTAATTCCTAATAACACTAGACCATTGACAGAAATAGTTTCAGATCCTCTGAATATTCAGCTATTATGTGAGACTAGCATGCCAACTAATGAGGCTTTCTTAGTAGCATCAAAAATTCATGCAGCATTAATGGAGGTAAGGGCAGCCAGTGTTAAGGTTTGTGGAGCTCCCACACACACACACACACACACTGAAGGAAATAAGCAAAACCCTACACTACATCAGCAGCAGCAAAACATGGCAAAGCAACCGGAAGTTATTCATTTTTAATGAACGCTTCTGTTTTCCAGCGACATTATTGGAAGCGACAATTCAGACCCAAGAGTGATCGTAACCAGCTGTACATTTTTTTTTTTGGTTCTGCATTCATTCTTAATAGCGGCTTTTATTATCATAGATTGAATGGGTGGTTTTATATACATTCTGTAGATATCTGTGTGGATATCGCACTTGCCGGATGCTGGCAGTGAAATCATGGCAACCAGGAGGAAACTAAAGATAGGAACATCCACAAGCTACCAGCATCAAGAGAGCTGAGCGACATGAGGCGAAAAATTGCAACCGGTGTTAGCGCAGCATAAAGCATTGGCTGTCTAGGCAGGAGGCCAAAATCTCTCACATTTAAGCTGGAAGCCAGAGCAGCAAGCCACTGGAGCCCCACAAAATCAAGTGTCGCATCAAGATGCTCACCAATTTTCTGCTTGCCTTAGTGCAGAGCTGGGAAGCAGCCAGTTCCCAAATGAAGCCAGCCGTCCCATATTGGTCTGGAGTGGACTGGACTGGAGGGGTTTCCCCCCCTTCCTTTGGTATGCTGTCAAGAGCATGGACTGAAAGGCTTTATTGGACCAGTAGTGAGCACAGTGACATGGTGCATGGACCAGGAAACAAACACTTCAACAGATTTACAAAGTAAATGTTAAATAAAAAGAAATGCTAAATTCAATGACATCCACTGAGCCCGAGGTGAATAAATGTTTTAGTATAAACTACACGGAAACATTGTGGGGCCGGTGGTGTTGTGGTTAAGGTGCTGGGCTCAGGGTAGGGAGGATGTGGGTTCAAATCCTTGTTAGATCCCCACCGTGCTATGACCTATGGGCAAGGTCTTAACCTTGAGTGTGCCTCTGTCCACCCAGCACTATAAATGGGTACCAGTAAAAATACTTGTAAGGTCATGGCGATGGACTAGCATCCCATCCAAGAGGGGTTAAACTCCTGGTCGGTTCACACTACAGAATTTGGGATATGCCTGGCTGTGATGAGCCACTAGGCTCTGGTATAAAAAGCCCAACAGACTTGCATGAAAACAAGTAAAAAATACACTTATTATTTTTTTTTTTACCAGTATACTACCCAGCACTAGTGTAAAGGTTTTCCTATTAAAGTGGACAGTGAGTTTAGATGTTATATTAGTGATATTAGATGTTATGCCGAGTGGATACTGCTTCATATAATAAACTGGTGTTAATTTCCCATATAGTATGAATACCACCAAACCGTAGAGTAACTAAAACAACAGCTACAACTGTATGATAGTTTTCATTGCTACTAAGGAGCACTATGTAGATTATTTTGAGAAGGGACCCCTATTAATTGTACATACCCTTATTACTATCATCAATTTTTATAACACAGCAATTAATTACCCACAACTTTCTCTTTTCACGTATATCCCCCTTCAGTCTGAGTACATGCACTGTGCATGTACTCCCGGGCTGCTGTTTTTTCATGTATGGTGAAGTTTACTCTCACAGACAAGGATTGTGGGCCAAATAAGATGTATACATGTGTTGTAAGCACACGAAAGCACATGCATACATAAATATAAACAAAAATCATCCAGAAGTGCACGGTGTAACTCAAATCCACGAAACCTTGAGAACACTGAGGTGGGTGGGCAACTGCAGCAGAAAAACACATTGGGTTTTATTTCTATCAGAAAAGATGAGGAATTTGAGGCTGTCATGTGCACAGATTCACCCATACTGGACAGATGAAGATTGGAAAAATTCACCTGTTTTCGGGGAGTTTGTGCCCATGACAGCCTCAGGTTCTTATTCGTGGATGATAGGAGTGATGTGAAATCTGATGTGGTGTTATGCTGTTGTCTTTGATTTACCTCAACATTTGATGTATTGTGCGTTCTGAAGTGGTTTTCTGTTCACCACTAATCGCTCTCATCAACAAGATATTTCAGCCTACAGCTCCACCATTTACAGGATGTTTTTTGTTTTCTGCACCAATTTGTATAAAATCCAAGGAGATCAGCACTTCCTGAAATACTAAAACCAGCCCTTTTGAAATACTAAATGTCCCAAACATCGCATGTTTTCTGCATTCAGATGTTTAATGTAAACACGAACTGAAGCTCTTGAACTCTGTGTTCATTGTGCTGCTGCAACATGACTGGCTGATTGGATAACAGCATAAATAAGCAGGTGTACAGGTGTTCCTGTTAACGTCGACAGTGAGCTTATGTATAATTAAACACGATCGTAGTAGCCTGTTATCATTGTTTAAACATGCTCGCTTCAACGTTAGCCATGTTGTCAGTTTGGGTGGTAATTCACCTCTGTTGACAAGGTGCAGGAAAGGTTAATTTAAGGCCAGCACAAATCCATGCACTGGAATAGAATACAGCCAGAGAGAGGAAGGGAATGAAAAGGGGGCAGCTGGCTGGGTTTAGGGTATGAGAGTGAGCAGGGGGAAGACGCAGGTGTCTCTCTTAAGCAGTAGCCCAGAGTAAAAACGCAGCCAGTGCTACTGATTCTACCAGTCTCCCGTCTGCTCTCTTCTTTTCCTCTAGCATCACAACCTCTTCTCCACTCTCATCTTCACATGTGCTTCACTCCCACCTCCTTACCTCTTGTATCTTCTAGCTAGCTCTGTGTCCCCCTTGCAAATTAATTTAATGAAATCTAATTTAACAATCAGTTAACTTGCCAAGATGAAATAATGTACAATAGTCTGTTTGGAGAGTATAATTAGCTTATTTTAATAATGTACATTGGTCTGAAAGTTACATTATTATCTATATTCTGGGTTTGCACATGAGTTTATTTTCTCTATTTAAAAAATGACAACCGAATGAATGGGATTTAAGTGGCTGATGATCCGTTTGATCCGCAATTAAACACTTGAACAATCAATTATTACTCTCTCGCCAAATTATTCTAATGGCAAGAAAATATGGTTTATTTAAGTTTTGAATTAATGTCACGAAGATTAATTCTGCCTTCAGCACATGACTAGACAGTGTAGGAAAAGAAAAACTGTGGGGAAATATGTTGGGAATAAAAAAAAATATTTTTTTTATTATTAAGTAAATAATAATAATTGCAATTATAAATCTTCCTAAAAAGAGAATAGGAATTGTTATTGGTCGTAAAAAAAGAAGGACAGCATCAGAAGAATTTGCCTTTTGTAAATTATTTGGCATATTTGAGGAGGTAATTCAGTCACCTCACATCATATGGGAGTAAAGTTCTTCCGTCGGGAGAAAGAAAGGTCAGTGAGATTCCAGTGAAAATAATTTGATTGCACAAGCGACGCATCAGAAGTAACGGTAGAGACACAAAGGCAGAGAAAATGAATCAGTGCCGGGCCAGATGCACAGCTGCTCCAGCCTGCTCCGGCTTAATGAGACCTGCGGTAATGTAAGAGATAATGCAATCAGGCTGTGACACTCCCCCGGCCACAACCGTGCAGCCAGTGGACACAGAGAGTCAAGCAGGGTGAGGGAGTTTCTATATGGAGTTTGCATGTTCTCCCCGTGCTCCGGTTCCTTCCCACAGTCCAAAGACATACACATTAGGCTAATTGGCTGTTCCAAATTGCCCCAATGAGTGAGTGAGTGAGTTTGTGTGCGTGTGTGTATGTGTTGGCCCTGCAATGGACTGGCGAGCTATTTGCGGTGTACCCTGCCTCCGTCCAAAGTCAGCTGAGATAGGCTCCAGGCTCTCTGCGACCATAGGAGGATTAAGTGGTTCAGCAAATAAATGAATATAATATTTATTTAACTATTTATAGAAGTTAACAGAAGGAGTATAAAAATGCAGCAAATGTGTTTTTGTTTTTTTTTATCTAATGTCTCAGTGAACTGGTTCCATTCAGCTGACATTTTCACCATTGTGTGAAAAATCTGTAGCTACTCAAACTGTTTGAACTCACATTCAGTAACCAGCTTTCTAATTATCACTACCAATACATTTATTATTAAATGTCCACTCTGTAGGATTCAGTTGATTATGACCAACTGAACGCCCCTCCCTTACCCCTCCTTTTCCAAGCACTTGTTAGAATATACGGTGGCAGGTACCCATAGCATACTTTCATGTATTGACATTCACACTCTCTTGCTTTTCTTCTTGCTTCTCCCATTTTTCAAACTTTGAGTTCTCAAACTTGTTAGCCAGCACCAGCAAATGCTGATTGCTCTCCTTTCTTCCTTCTTCATCTTCCTTCTGATGCTTTGTTCTAGACTTATACTGCCTTGTAAAAATGCAAAACATAGAAGGCACACTCTTGAGGCTTTCTGTGCTGAGCTATTGTAGCATGGGAGCTCTATGGAATATGACCTGCACCTATATGATATTAAAGGGCTCATGCTAAGCCTACTAAAGCACAATGATTCATAGTTACAGGTGATTATACAATAATGATACCATAAAAACATACGTATGAATACTACATTTAATACTATTTCCGTTAATAGATCCACATATGTCTTGTCATGTTCATACTTGAATAGCCATGGCCCCCTTTACCAGCTTTCTCCATTGGTTCAGATCTTTCAGCTCCGACTATAGTAAGCCTGTAGATTTCCTTAATATTTTTCCCACTCTGACTCGGTTCACACTCTGACTCGTTGGAGAATGTGAACAGAGAACGAGCCTGGGGGGGGGGGGGGGGGGGGCCCCCGGTCTTTTTTCTCCCCCTAACCCCCTCTTTTTTCCTTCAGGCCAATCAAAATTCTCTTTCTGTTCTCTTTAGCTTGGAATAAAATATTTGGTGCCTGAAATTCTGGTGCCTGCAAGATTTTTCCTGTCTTATTAATTACATCTAAAATGTTGATAGATTTTATTGCACATTATGGAGCTCAAAGCATTTACCTTTACATACCCAGAAAGGGAAGACACCACTTCAGCACATCTTTCAAATTGGAAAATCGAGTGGCAGCAATTAGCAATAGGATGGTGTGAAGGGCGGAGCTTCCATATGAGAGTTGAAAATCCCTGCATAGATTCATATGTCCATTGGCTCATTTGAAATTTTTAGTTGGAGGGAATGAAAAAAATTACAACTATGGTATATTTTTGACTGACATCTCGTCGTAGCATACTACAACGTTAAAATGCCGAGCTCCTACGCAAAATGCGTGGTTAGCAGGTCTGTGAAGAGATGTTTAGATGTGATTAGATACACTCTTGAAAAAAAGAGAACGGAAGTAGAGGGGATAAATGAGGAAAAAAAACCTCCATTTGCTAAAGTAGATGCTGATCGAGCTGAGCTGGGCAGACTCAGTGCTTGGCGTCTCACATTAGTGCTGGGATTGATTAGCTGGAGCATCTGTTTGACCTGGAGCTCTGCTGTAGCCAGAAGGAGGTGTCCCAGAGAGCCAAAATGCAGCGATAAAAAAATTAAAAATCAATACGTACACAGAACTTCTGTGACCTGTTCTCAGGATGCAAGAACTGTATAATGCCTCAGACCTGAACAGGTTTGGACAGCTTTAGGTCCCTCTGGCATTTCAGTGTACATACATCAGCTCAACCTCCACCTCTGATAACCCACTGAAGAAACAGAGCTCCCAGCTGGTTGGATGCTTCTCCTTATTATTTATAGCTGCCGTGAAATGTGATTTTAAGCATCGACATTTCAGCAGCTTACATGAATACCAGTACAGATGGTTATCTATGAAAGATATGTAATCTGCCTTGTACTGGTAAATTACTTTGGCTAATATTCTCCTCATGCGCTACCTCCTGTCAAAGAAAGGAAAACAAAATTCCGAGTTGAAAATCATGGCTCACTGCACTATCAGGCAGCACAAATCAGAGGGTTTGACCAAAAAAGAAAGCCAATTCACAGGTTGGTATAATTTTTTTTTTCACCCATTCTCTTTGTGTGTTTGTTCAGTGGACTAGTTTTTCAGCTAGCTACAAGACTTGAAGCAATCACAATGCACAAGATGCTCCGAGTTGGCCTCCATTTTGTGCAAAATGTGTATCCCACACCCGCACACACACCGACACACACGCACACATGCAACACACCATAGTGCTCGACAGTGAGTTGGGTTAGATCAGAGTCAGCTGGATGAGATAAGACTAGGCTTAGTTATGTTGGTGAGGGTTTTCGGGATGGTAATGTTTGGTGTGTTTACACGGCTCACCAGCAAGGGGGGGGGGGACAGCATGAGGATACGCAGAGTAAAAGCTGCCACTCGCTCCCTTAGGGCCTGATGCAATATAAAACCCTGACATTCTGTTGCGAAAAAGTAACGTTGTAGCCATTTGTAATTACAAGGTTTTCCATCAATAGCATGTATCACTGGCATTATGTCCCTGTGTATGTGTGTATGATCGAGGAGAGAGACAGAGAGAGAGAGAGAGAGATCACATGGAGCATCTTAAAAATGAGCAGCTTTCCCCCCCCTTTAATTATAAGTAATATTTTCTGCTCACTGTGATTTCTCATATTCTGATTTGCCTATTTAAACATTACGCCTCCCAGGAAGATGCATTTAAAGGAGAAATTCAGTATTCTTAAAGCAAATTGCCTTTGAGATTTTACAGCTTTGCATTTCAGATTTTTCCTAGACCTACCATGCAAGTTGGTTTCATTTCAAACTCGCAAGCTTCCATTTTAGCGGCGCATGCTTTAAAATGGTGTAATTATTGCTTACTGAGTCCTTTTTTCTTCTATCAAACCACATTTTGATTCATAAAGCTTGAGCAGAACTGCACGAAGCCTGCCTGCTCATCACTTCCCCGTAATTCGCCGCTTCCGACTGTTAAACAATATCGGCCTACACATTCTTCTACCTACATGCTTTTCTTGATAAACAGTTAAGCCTGGCCAAGTGAAATAAAAACACGTATAGAATAATGTCAGTGTGGTTGTAAATCACAGTGTGGGGAAGTGATAAAGTTTTGTACAGTACTGCTCAGCCCTGAAAAGATAAAGGAGATAAGCTCGATAAGCAATTATGTTAAACACCTATGTGCTCATATTCATGCATGCTTGTGTCCATGGCATAATTATGATGGACAAACACAGATTAGCAGATAGTGTGTGTGTGTGTGTGTGAGAGAGAGAGAGAGAGAGAGAGCAGCAAGGGGAAAAAGTGCCATTGTCGCATGTCTGACAGTTTGAGTCATATAAGTTTGGAGAAAAGGTCAGTGAAAATAGAGAGTGAATTCATTTATAGTCCGTCCTCTCCCTCCTGTTATCTAAGGACATTCATCTGTCCCGCAACAATAACCAAGTTCTTTTTGGAACCTTATACTGAATGATGAATGATGCACAATGCAGGTCTGGTGCATCACTTGGCTGTGTCATCCCTGTTCTCACCTTGAAGTATTCTGCATGCATTGTATGTAGTTTTTAAATATAGATAATGTGTGATTAAAGGCCTGACCACAGAGTATTATCAGTTCTCTTCAAATTCCATTGAATGTGCACTATGTTTTATTGCCAATGCAATAAGTGTGTGATGTCATACCCTGCGGTCCTCACTAAAACTAAAACCATGGTGGCATGTAAATTTAAAAGAAAAAAAACCCCTTCAAACTGGACTCCATTTCAAATTACCGACCTCAGTTCCTAGAACCTTTTATTCCCCCTCCACCCCCATCCTCTGCGCGTTCCGCTCCTATTTTCTGCTTTAGCTGACACTCCATTTTTCTCCCGCACCTAAAAAGCCCAAGCATCCAAGCTAAGGCTTAAAAGATGAGATGGCACCCACTCCTCCCCCCCCCTCACTGTCTAATCCTGAAGTGTGTCCTCCATCATCGAACGCTGGATGACTCCCATTACACTCCTCCACCGTCCCCTCCATCTGAGGGAAAGGTCAGGTTCAGAGTCCTTCTCTCTTTGTAAATTGGCTGGGTTTTTTTTACCCCCCCCCCCCCCTGCCGCTGCCTGAATACTGCAGCCCTGCATTGGTTCATCTCAGGCATGATCTTCCTCAAAAGGTCAGCTTTGTGAACCTTGTGGGTGCACATAATTTTGGGTGTGGTTTCCCCTGCCCCCCTTTTCAGAGAGACTTGCATGTCAACATGCATGTATCCAATTTGTCATAAATAAAAGAAAATAACTCCCAAATACAGGGTGAAATCTTTTTAATTTAATAGCTGACTAGCCAGCATACCTTTACTCTGACTGTAGCCATATCGATTGAATGGAATCAAACCAAATTTCAACTTGCAGTGAATCAAATAATCTCTGATATACTCTATTACGGAGGTGGTACCAGCTAAATTCCTTCAAGGTGCAAATGAAAAAAGAAAAAAGAAAAAAAAAAAAAGCCGCCTGTGTGTTTTAGTGTGCCTGGAGACCGTCAGGGCTGGCTGTGATACACAGTGGTTTGGTATTAGAAAAAACGAGGCCTGTCTGAATACTGACCCTGCCCCCCCCCCCCCCCCCTCCCGTAGGGATCGACAGAGACTCAGTGGCGTCAGGCAGACTTGCCGCAGCTCCAGGGCTGGGCTGACAAGGGACTGCTGACACAGCCAAAGATGGTAAGGAGATCGCCACCCACTTACTGCCATTTTTACCACCGTTCCTGCTGCCCTGCTGTCGACAAAGGCCTCGCACAATGCGCACCAGGGATATTAGTGTCAAGAGTGCTTGGTGTTTACAGTAATCTAGTGCACAACTAGTAGATGGCGACAGTAGCTTTTGTGTAAAGCTTGCTTCACTGTATGTGTTGTGATCGCAGCGCTTGTTAAGTGCGAAGCCTTACTGCTCACATTTAGACATCTGACACACAGAAGCACATTCAACACCGTAGCGATATTTGCCACAGTTCTGCGTTAGCTTTATCTGTGTCTGCTTTTCCTTGCGTCATGTTCTTTTTTCTGAGATTTGTTGATGTGAAACTTGCTCAGAAAGAGGCACCGCCCCTGGGCCACTCTAATGACTGGAGAGCATTACCAGTGAAAACATGTATTAGAATAGAGCCTGACATTTCAACATCCCCACTAATAAGGCCATTATAGTGCACTGGTTAAATGGCAGGTATGGCACAGGCGCACTGAAATTCATCTGTTCATGGCACTGCTAAAAAACACACACTCTCTCTCACACACACACACACTCACACTCACACTCAATCCAACACGCCTCTGGATATCCTTGGCTCGGGGACATTAGGCTGATAGAACCTGTATTTTTATCCCCATCCTGACATTCTTATATAAGGCAGAGTGGCAGAGCTACTTTCCTTCCCACTCACACACATTTGCACACTAACTAACACACATACACACACATACACACACAGCTTGAGCGAAGCGACACCACATTCAGGAACAGTCGGTAGATCTGCCATTGCATTTGCAGAAATAAAGGAGTGCAATTCCGGGGCTGGTGTTCAGCTGAATAAGAGGCAAGCTATTGTCTGTCCTCAGGATGACACCGAGCCTTTTGTGACGGCACAACCGTCCTTTGTCACTGGCTGCCTTCTCCTGAGCCTGCCTCAGAAAACCCGACATCCTGACCTCCAGTGCAGATGCTTCCACTTGTATGGAAATGTTCTGCTGTTGGAGAAGACAATAGATTTAGGCAATATATTATATAATTTCACCAAAATATGTGTTGACCCTTCAGGTTTGCATTTAGCAGCGGTGGTTTGCAAGTTTGCAACACCTCGAGTGCCCACGTAACGTGAGAGCCTTTTAAAAAGACGGAGGAAAGTTAAAACATGGGCAGGTCATTGTAATGTTTCTGCACCGTAGTGATGGACAGCAAGTGTATAATTTTATGTGTATGTACATATATATCAGGTATTACATATTTAATCATGCTGGTAGAATGTAACAGAATGGCACACAGAATGGCTCACCCTACCCCTCACAACACACTTCTTTGTTTTTGTATGTGACCTTGAACATTCAATTCAATTCAATTCAGTTTTATTTGTATAGCGCTTTTTACAATTGACATTGTCACAAAGCAGCTTTACAT
>JBCNYH010000015.1:13693575-13707565 GCA_039654325.1 Tandanus tandanus
TCGCTGATTGCAGATCTAAACCCATATGGATCTTCATCAGCAGGAGCGAGGGGCTTCCAAGATGAGAACTCCAGCCATGACCGCTAGCATGACCGCTAGCTCTTTGCATGCTCAGGTAGCTGAATACCAAGCCTTCGCAACTTTTGCTAATAAAAATGGAAAACATTATTGCATAAGATGATGAGAAATGAGTGATTGATTGAGATTCCCCACACTGTTTTTATCTGTACCTGGATCGCCTTTCCCTCTTTGCCAATTCGCCATTCACTACGTTAGACATATTCCAGAAACAATCCGCAACAATTCAGTAACATCTGATTCTATAGATGCTATATACAATCTTAAATTGTAATGTGAACATATTTTTGTTTATGTATCTGTATTTAAAATTCTTTTCCATCATCGATTCATCCATCAATCCCTTATTTATAGCGGTTATCTGTCAAGGTCACTTGGGAAGCCACAGCCAATCACAGCTGATTTGGCGAGAGGCGGGGTACACCGTGAAGGGATAACACAAAGATATACAACCATTCACACTCACATTCACACCTATGGGCAACTTAGAGTAGTCAGTTGACCTAATCTGCATGCTTTTGGACTGAGGAGGAAACCAGATCACCCAAATGAAACCCAGTTAGCTAGGGGTTTTGAACCCAGAATACTCTTGCAGTGGGGTAACAGTGCAACCCTCTACACTGCCCATTGTTTTTATATCTCTTTATATCCCCTGTACATTACAAATCCGTTTTTGAACCTGCCTTGGCCGTCTTAAATGTGGGCACCGATGAATGAAACGATAAGGAATATTTTGTTCAGAGCTCCCTCATTTGACATGTGGATGAAAAAACCTCATAGATGTGATAGAGGTTTTGCTGCACTGTTTGACTGCGGTAGTCAGAGATCTATGTAAAAAGAAATATAACTTATTTATATGGGCAGTGGGCAGTGGTGGCTCAGTGGTTAAGGCTCTGGGTTGCTGACCAGAAGGTGGTGATTCAAGCCCCAGTAACACCAATCTGCCACTATTGGGCCCTGGAGTAAGGCCCTTAACAGGATAAAAATGTAAGTCACTCTGGATAAGGGTGTCTACCAAATGCTATAAATGTAAACTTAAACTTACATTTTTAATGTACCATTTCTATGGGTTTATCTATGATAAAGCTGACTAAAAGTAGATAAATGTCCATTATATCACTCGCTCCTCATAATCTTCTTTCTCGATGATGTCTTACATTTTTTATAAGCGAACCTTGTGAAGGCTGGGTATTCAGCTGCGTAATCACGCAGAGTTCTAGCACAGCTAGGGGTCACAACAAATTGGATTGTGGGCAGGATGAGCCAGCCCCTTTAATAATGCCTCCTTAACCCAGACAAACACACACAAACACAAACACGCGCGCGCACACACACACACACACACACACACACACACACACACACACACACACACACACACACACACAGCCCAAAACTGTCCTGTTGCAGTGACTATTTTCCCACTGTGTGCATCTCTCTCGCTTCTGTGTGCATACTGTCAAGAGCATAATTAACATTTGCATCCTTCGGGCTGAAAGCATCATTTTGTCATATTGGAAATTGCAAGAATGTGTGCGCCAAGACAAAAAAACAAATGTAAATACAAGTCTCAAAGGAATGGCATCAAGTCTCCCATACAGCCACTTATTTTTACTAGAGTAATAACAAAGTAATAACCACGGATCTCTAGTTAAAGAATCTGCCATAGTGGAAATTTGTTTTTAAATTTTAAAGGTGTTGTGTCATGATTTTGACCCATAAGTACCTGCTGAAAAAGTGATTTTAAAATGTCTAAAAATACTTGTCTATATTTGTTAAAATGTCTTTCAGCTTGCAATTCATTTGCAGACGCAGACGCCCTTATCCAGAGCAACTTACATTCATCATTTTATATTTAGCAAATGAGGGTTAAGAGCCTTGCTCAAGGGCCCAACAGGTGCAGCTTAGTGGTTGAACCCCAACCTTTGGATCACTAACCCAGAGCCTTAAGCACTGAGCCTCCACTGCCCCAACAATTCAAAAGAATTGTAATTTAAGTACCCCACCAAATCAAAAGTGTAGCATCTTTAAGCCCAGTATGGAGCAGATGGAAATGGATTGCAACATGGACTTTTTGAAATCTTGCTGGGTGGAACAGTTTTCAAAGATAGAGATAGTTAGATAGTTGTGTAACAAATCCCTAACAAACCTAATACGTATATAAACCCAATTCATCTCTAGTATCCTTCGTAAACCATATTTCCATCTATATGAATGATTATATATTGTTTATTAACACCATTCGTGATATTGAGGCTATTTATTCAAACAACCATGACACTGCCCCTTTAACATCACTTTACGTTTATAATTAATATACAAATGTGAATACTGGCCTAGCTTTAGACTGAAAGGACATGATGTTTATGGCTGTTTTTGATAAGGGAGGAGAAAGTGTCAGAGTGCAGAAACCAAATCTAGCTTGTACAGCTAAAAATATCAGCGGCTGCATTTTAGCTTAGATCTCAGTTTTCTCTCTTTCCACTGTTTTATTTGCCGCCTTTGAATTTATCAGCACAAAGTATTAGGATGCCTTTTTTATTATTTATTAAATTCTCTCTATTTGTTCGCTTTAGATTTCAGTCTGAATTCCACACCACTTTAGAAAAGCAGAGCTGAATATTAAACACAGTTGGGATCCCTCTAGTGACAGTCGGGTTGAGATCACCCAGGTGTGATGAATGTTTCTTTTGAGGGGATTTTTTATTTTTAACTGAATTTTAGTGACAAATGAAATGTTTTGACAGTGAAGACTGCCCCTGTGAGACCTTGTTGTGGGTTTCAAAAAATAAATGAATAAATAAAAACAAAAGCAAAACAATAACTGTCACTTTAAAACACCCAGCGCCCAATGAGAAAGTCATTACAGCTCTGTGTCTCCTGGGGTCAGGATCTTTAGTATGGAAAGGTGCAAAAGCTAAACCCTTCCAATTTTTCACCCCCAACACTTTATAATTGGTTGTTTCTAAGTAATTCTGACAGGAGAGGACAGTTACATGCGTCAGCCCACAAGGAACTGACACGACTGTAACCACCCAATGCCACAAAGGAAAATGATGTCTGGTGAAATCGAATGAACATGCACACAAAATCCTGAAAGAAGAAGAAAAAAACCCCCACGGAAACAAGGTGCTTCTAAAGCGCCGTCTCTCTCGGGGAGCCGACCTGATGCACGTTTAACGCCTTCTCTTAAATGCACATCTGAATGACCAGCAAACATCACCCTCATCATCACACCACCTAGTTAGGAAACCGGCAAATTCAAAAGTGGCCACTGAAAAAGAATTTGAATGAAAAACCATTTAGTCTCACATGCACGCACATGCACACGCACACACAAATATATATATATTTACATACACATACTCTTTGTTGCAAGCTTCTATTACTAGTAATTCTTTTACACTCCAGTAAATACTGTAGATGTGTAGAAGAATTGATTTAATAAAAATGGTAATAGAGATCATAAACTGTATTATAGAAATTAGATAAATAGAAATGTATTTCATTTGGTGGTTGATGGATTTTAGTTGTTGCCAAAAAGTAAAAGTAAGTAAGTGCAATTTATTCAAAGCTTCAATAGACAGTGTGAGTAATAATAATCTGTCTTAATTAAACATATTAGAATTTTTTTGTTGTTGTTTCTGTAATAAGAGAGACACCATCATCTTCCCCTCGTCTTACCCACATTTCCTCTCCACAGATAATCAGTAACATGGAGCCTCAGGTGACGAATGGGCCGAACCCGGCCACAGCCAACGGGCCATCGAGCAACAACCGCAGTTGCCCGTCGCCCATGCAGACCAGCAGCTCCAACGACGACAGCAAGACCAACCTCATCGTCAACTACCTGCCCCAGAACATGACCCAAGAGGAGTTCCGCAGCCTTTTTGGCAGCATTGGCGAAATCGAGTCCTGCAAGTTGGTCCGCGACAAAATCACAGGTACTGCACCGAGCAAAGATGAAGGCATGTGGGAGAAACTTATGCAAAGAAATGACAGAGGGAGGGAGGTGGGTGGGAATGGTACCAAAAATACCAAAGTGCCAGTCTGCCTTATTCAAATAAAAGCAGTCAGATTCCCCCTAAAGTGTCCATGTAGGTGTGAAATGGAGGACAGCCTATTGATGTTTTCCCGAAAAGCGGATCAAGTCAGTGATGAACAGAGGTGATGAGGAAGCAGTGTTGCAGGTTGAATCTGAAGCAGGGTGCTATAGTCAGCTGTGTTTCATATGGTACAGAGCATTGGTCCATGATCTCAAGGCTTCCTGCTGCTCATTATGCTGTAGGGACCACATGTTTAAGCCCCCAGAGAGAGCACGAGAGAGGACACACTGGGGTATTTAAGCTGCGCTCCCCTGCTAATCCTGCACTAGCGGCCGTGTGGGTGGCGCACAGATGGATGTGGAGGCTGTGAACAGATAATGCCAGATAATGGCTTCCATTTTATATCCTACTTAGTGACACTTTGCTCCAGATAATCTCATTAGACCAGGGCCAGGCCTAAAGCTACTGTTTCTTTTTTTTTTTAAACAAAAAGAAGGACATGGGCTTGAACAGAGAGCTGGTCACAAATCTTATCAAGAAAAAGTCTGAGTCAAAATCAAACCAGCGTTGTGTCCTTGGTGTTAATGGCAAGCAGGCAGACGGCAGGGAATCAGTCCTGAGATGGCACCACATTCTGTCTCCATATGGGTGGAGGATTAATTTTTAATCACATTATTATTATTTTTTTGTTCAGTCCACACTACTGTATCATTTAGCATTTTCATGAAATATAACGTCTAATTTAAACTTATAAACCAATTTCCAAGTCCTTCATTAGGACTGTAACTCTACACTTCACTGAATGTGGCCCAGGGCTGCATACATTTTTTGTACTTTATGGCCTGTAACATCAAAAGAATATACTACAAAGAAAACATATCTTTATAATGAAAAAGACACAACGTAAAAATGAAAACATAAAAAATTACATCATAAAGGATTTAGTTGTTTTATATGAATTTAAAGGTCCACTATGAAGAATTTAAGGCGTTCCATTAGCAGAAATATATAAATTATATAATATATAATACAGCTTTCATAATTATGTTTTCATTAGTGTTTAATCACTTGTAACAATGATCGTTGCGTTTACATAAGCTTAATTCTTTATATATATAGAGGGAACAAGTCATCTCCCATGGAGCTGCCATGTTGTGCTGCTACAATAGCCCAGAACAGACAACCTCTAGTGGGCGCCTTCCACATTCCATGTTTTTAGTGGAAGAAGGAATCTGGAGGTAAAAAAGACAGAGGGTGCTTCTCAAAACTCTTATTTGTCGTCCCAGTTCTCCTATTTGTGAGGCAAAGAGTGATGATTAACAGGCGATGAGAAGGATACACAAGAGCAGGCTTCCTGGAAGAGTATATAATAAATAATCCCTCCCTTATATGGATTCTTTGCAGAGGACGTCGCTCTGTGCGACACTTCAGAGGAAACGACATCTCACTTCTCTTAAAACACATTTCCTTGATTCTACACTCCTCCTTAAGTCTCTCCGTTTCCTCGGTGGAAGGGACTAAGACACAAGGATGAGACGCGAGTGAGGGAAGGGAAGATGCAAAGTAGGGGTTTGGAGAAGCACCCAAGAAGAAGACAGAAGAGGACTCAGTGTGTGTTGGTGTTGGCTAATTAACAAGAGTCTCTGAGTTGTCGTGTCAACATCCACCAAGCCTTGTTTTAGTATATAATAAATGAAACATAAACAAAAAAGCAAACTAAAATGACATTTGTATGGTTTAGTTTTACCATTTTTTTATAAAAGCATTACAGTGACAGCTGAGCTCCGCCCACACATGCATGTGTCAGAAGTGAAAGCTGAGCAGATCAACTTACTGTTCTTCAGTCACCGGCTTTATACCAGCTTTCACAGCTTTGTGGGTCAGGGGATTTTTATGGGTTGTTGGCTGAATTTCTCCAGACTTGCTTAATGCTGTGAGAAAATAAGTTAGCGCTTTAGTGGCTTCAGTGAATTCTGAACTGCCTGTTAGAGAGAAGAGCTTGTTTTCTCTGAGAAATAGATAAGGGTTGCACTGATGTTACGAGACTTGCTTCGTTGTAGTAAACTCCGCTCTGGCTTCTCGCACAAAGGAAAATTTCATAGGCGCTTGATTAACTCTTTTTTTTATAACTTTTATTTCTGTTTGAAATTCATCTTGCTGTGCAAACCACACTAAATTAAACAACAAACTGAAGCATTTAAGTTTAAGAACAGTTTGTTGACTGAATTCGATAAAGAAGTGATTTTTACCTTTAAAAACATGTCGACCATATTGTATAGCTTTCTTCCTATTTTTTGAGGTGACATTTTTTCCCCTAGGTTTTTAGAATCAGTGACTGTTGTAAACTGTGAGTGTTTGTTCGCCATATTCAAGCAATTATCCACTTGAGATAATGTACGTTAACCCTGAGATAGCAATCAGATCCATTCTCGTGTAGTATATATTGTACCAACTGTATACTGTACCAACTTTTAGAACATAAGGATTATTAAAAAAAAGGATAATTTTTATTTTATAATTTTGATTTAGAATTTTATTTTATAATTTGAATTTTTATGATTCAGTGTGGAAAAAGCAAGGGAGCATGAATGTAAACACTTGGCGGTGCACTACAGGTACATGAAGGTCACTGTATATCCTAAAACACTGTTGTAAAGGGAGGGGTAAGGGATGGACAGTCACTTTGTTGCATTCAACTGAATGAAATAGAGGACCTGTAACTCTGTTCCCAGAAATAGCACTTGGGAAGTGTTGAGTGAGTGTGTTTGTGCTCTGATGAGTAGCATTCGCTTTCTTGCTTATCCCTCAGGCAAAGAAATGTATTTATTAAAAGGACAACACACGAGGGTGGGCTGAAATATTCATTGGCTGACCATGATGTAATAGTCAAATTTGACCAAAATGTGCTTTCATTTTCAAAATAGTCTCCCCTGTGGTCTACACACTTCTTCCATCAGTGATGCAGTGCTTGGATCTCCTTGGTATAGAAGCTTTCAGCCTACAGTCCTAAAGTCAGCCTATGAACTTTTCAGCTTACCCTCGTACATTTACTCTGAATAGGATAAATTGCTCAAAATCTTCATGTTCCAGAATGTTTTTTAATTCATTCATTTCTATTCTGATATCGAAAATACGTTTTAATATTTCATGTCTTTGATTCCCGTATCACTTCATCTAAATAACGCAGATCAAGTAGCTTTCTTAATCAAATCCCACTTAATTATTGTGACACCTCACTTCATTTTAGTGACTTTCCCTCATGTAACAGGCTTGCTCAGTATTCAGATCAGGAACATGATTGTTTTGTTGTTTTATAAACACCAGATTAATCGTTTTGAAGTAAGGAATTGTCTATGAAGCTTTAAGAAGCTGGTTCTTTTTTTTTTTTCTTCCATGGAAGCACTGAAGAACGTGGGTACTATTAGTTTCCACAAGGTCACTGAAACATCTGAAGAGAACACAATGCATTATATATCCTCTCATTTATGCTTTTTTGCCACATACCACTGTTCGATATCTCTGGCGCCAGTCTCATGGGTTCAATTTCCCAGGTTAGAGTTTCAGACTAACTAAGCACCCTCTATTCACTCTCAGGCTGCTGCCATCATTAACTACACTTTCAGGGTTATGAGGCAGAGAGAGAGGGAGAGAAAAAAAAACGAGAGTGGGAGTTTGAGCATGGATGATCTCAGTGCTTCGACGCCAAAATATTTGACCAGATCAGTCTTCCGGTACAGAGTGCTTGACTTTCATCTGCATGCCCTCGTGATGCAAGCAAGAAGACACTCTCCTTCGTTTTTCAAAGCATGTTGACGTATACGAGAATCCTTTTACAGGCAGTTCAAAAGCAGCCACAGCGGCTTCTTCGACAAGGTGACAACAGGCAGGTCTCTTCTTTCACTTTCTTCTCTTTTCCATCATTCCTGTCAGCTTTGATGAGACACCAGGCAGATAAGTTAACGCTAGCTACAGCTACTTCTCTTGCGCCCTAACAACCCGGCCAAATGCTGCCCACTGAAGTGCCAAGGAAAATTGTTTACCCATCTTCTCTGGCACTCACACACTTTTACACACACACACACACACACACACACACACACACACACACACACACACACACACACACACACCTCCTCTTACCAGCTGGCTGTGCAAGCAATAAAACCAGAGTCTCGAGGGCTAATCTTTTATTAAGTGCCAGTATATAGGTATACATGCTCCATCATTTGGAACTTCATTTTCTCAATTTATCAGCTTAACTAAATAGTAATAGAAATGGAATTTTGTTTTCTGCATCAGTTTGTTGTTAGGGGCAATATTTATTCTTCTATGTATATATTTTGTCAGCAGAAACTATTTCCACCTAGCTTTAAAGGTAGGAAAAAAGTCATTACAATGAGGATTTGTTTAAAGCCGTGAATAAAACAGATGGCTGTGCTGCTAACATAGTGCAAACTCTTTGTTTTTAAAGGCCTGAATCAAGCATGTATCATCTACCAATGCTGCTGTGTCAGCTCCTCTCCGCTGACTGGTAATAAAAGAGCAAAACACATATATTATGTGAAGAGGTTGCTTATAGCCTACGCTGAATCTTCAGTGAAAATCTAAACGTGTTTGCAGGGAAGCAGTGGTTGGACTGGGTGGTAGAGAGGACATGAAAGAGGCTGAGGGTCTGATCTTTGGGTTTGGAGACCAGACAAGGATCTGCGTTTCTTTCTTTATATGCATTTTTCTCCTTTAATTTGATCAATTCCCACCCATCAAATATTGCCTTCGATCACCACAAACAAAGAAGGGGTGAGAGCATGCATGTACTTCCTTTGAGACACGTGATGCCTTCCTCCTGCACAACACACTCGGAGGGAAAGCGCTACCCGCCCTATCGCACACATGAGCTCACAACTTGATTGGGTGGTGGTCAACTTAAGTGACAGAGAAGTGAGCACATGCCATCCGTCTCTCTGCTGAGAGATCCATCCCCCAACCTGGATTCGAACTCAGAATTTCCAGGATGATGGCAGTGCACCTTATTGATGTGCCACTCAGAAGGCCCCTATGTGCATTTTGTCTGTAAATTTGAATGTGCTCATGTTTAGAACGACAAATCAGAAAACCTGAAACATGCTCATGCAGAGCAACTGATTGACTGCATCAGTGATTTTACATCTCAGGAGGAGAGTTCAAATGTCCTCTGTTCGAATTCTGAGAGCAGCAAACAATTACCGTGCAATTAAAAATGAAAAACGGCGCCTCTTTTCATTGTCTCACACCCAGGCCAATGATCCATCATGTCTCAGGGAAAATCGAACAGCAAATACACCCTCATCCCCTTTGATGTCTGCCATTTCCCTTCATTGTTTTCCCACTCTCTCTCGATCCACAGGCACCATTGGCTGGTGTTTAATGACTTGGCACACAAAGCAATACTTCCCATCAGTTCATTCTGTATTTAACACTTATGTAGCTGACATCAAACAGCCTCCTACTTTGTACATCTGCCTGTTCAGTTACATATCCTCTCCGTATCCACTCACCAAACACCACCTCCATCTGTCATACTACTGACCTGAATGCAGCAAATTTCCAATGCCAACTTGACCTCTAGATGACTTTGGAACAGTGCAGAGTACCAGTCCCAGGTTGGTACACTCCACCTCCAGTGAAATCTCCTGCATGGATCTCGTGGAGAGAAATGTTTTGCTTCTCCAGCAGGTGTTTTTGAGGGGAATACTCAGTGGAGAAAAAGAAAATTCCTCCATGTTGCAGAATTATCCTCCATCATAAGTGCTTTAATCAGCACGAGACTAAAATAAAGCCAAAGTTACTATACTGAAAGCTCCCAAGGATGGATGTTTCACAAGACAGGTGTGACAAAAGCGGAGACGTAAAGTGAAGATCATGAATATTCGAATTGATGCTAGAGAGACAATTAGTGTGATGCCTTGGTGAATGCCAATTTCAGCCTAGTGAGCACATGGGGGAAAGTTTAATTGTTATTCAAGCTAAAAGCATCCAAAGCCAATTTACACTGTCTGACAATGAACTTTACTTCACCGTCTCATTTCCTCCGACGAATGCTACAAGGAGGAAATCAACGTTCTATACCTGACATTTGGCTGGGGAAATAAGGAGTGATTTTCCCACTGCATCACAGCGTAACTAAAACAGCATATGATCCTTTCAACTTAACACACTCCCTCCTCCCAAGCTGTATCATCTTTTTTCGTGTTCTTAGATGTTATATAAGGTTAATATCTCACAGGCACGAATATGCTTTGTTGTGTTTTCATTTCTGTCCATATACTTTTCTATATTTTGTTCATCTGCTCCCAGACTGGTGGTAAATATCCGCTTCCACCTGGAGTTATGAATCATACAGCTCTTATCTAACACTATATGCTTTAAACAAACACCCTGTCTACACCACAAAAATGAGCATCAACCCATAAAACAGCTCACTTTCCACATCACAGGATCACGTGGGTTTCTGGGGAGCCTTTGGAACAGCTTCCAGCTCCGTCATGCGCGAGGGTCTAACGCTGCTTTGTTGGGGTGTCCCACATTCATTCTCTCCGTACGCTCTTCTATTTCAGACAGCCCACACATTTGGGCTGTGCACCAAGTCGCCGTAGGCTTCAGCTCAGTGGGGAGAGGGAGAACCCGGGGGCGGGAGGCTCCTCCGTCTCCCAGCTGTTCCACTAGCTTGGCAGAGAAAAATGCTGAGAGCATCCCATCAGTTTACCTTGTGCTTCTTACTGGAAAAGGACTGTGTATTCACAATTATGTACAATGCTTGGCAGATACGTAGCTGGTTGATAAAATACATTTGAACACCAGAGGGTCCTCCTTCTATGGACACATAAAATATCAATATGTGAAATTATTGTGGGATGTCAAGGCCAAACTACTTACCTGTGCTTCAACTGGGGGCTAGACTCCTCGCTTCTCTGCCTGTCATGATGTCCTGCCAGTGTGTCTGATGACCTACACACTCTGACTATGATGATGTCACAGAGAGGGTTGCTTATATACAAACTATGTATGACTAACACCAGTGCTGTCCAGTTCTGTTCCTGGAAATCTACTTCCCCCAAAGACTTTTGCTCCAACCATAATCATGCCCACCTGACCATCTAATTATCTAATTAAGACATAAGACTTTGAATAAAGACGTGAGGCGATAATTAAGTCTGTCAAGGGCACACCATTATGGTTGAAACTAAAGTCTTCAGGGAGGTAGAAAGATCTCCAGGAACACGTTTGGGATCCCTCACCTACACACTCTGTGATGATGATTCAGAGAGGGGTGCCAGCATCCTCGGACATCCCACCTATAAAGCTAGTTTTGGTATTTGGTTTTATAAAACCTAGATTTAAGGTACACAGCAGATCATCCATCATCAAATAAGGTTTACACATGAGCGTGTTATACAGTGGAATACTACTACAGGTGGTGGTGTAAATATTTATTATAATAAAGTTATTAAAGGGATGTAAATTTAAGCCCATGACGCAGAAGAAAAGCAGAATACACAAGGTTGTGTACTAGTTTTAGTAGAAGAAAAATACAAATTCTGCACCAAGGTTTTTCAAACCCCGCAATCAATCACGCTAAGCAAACAAGTCTAATCCACCAACGTGAAACTGTTTGGTTTGTACTTTTATTTACACCCACACATTTCAAAAGTCATTGTAAGGTGTACTTTTGAAAGTGCATTTCAATAACAGATACACTAGCACTTAGTCTTTATTGTTAAAAGCAAATCCATCACTCAGTAATAAAACATTTTATACACTGCTGTTATTTATATACGTATACAGTGATCAATATGGTGTCCAATCCATCTATCCTTCACATTAGAAACACATTACCATATATGAACTAATGTATAACAATTATACATATACAAATAGTAAAATAGTTTTTTTCTGTTGAAATGTTTTCAGTGGGGGTTTTTTCTTTTTCTTTTTTGGTGCCTAGGAGTTGCCACCCATGTAAGCCCGTGAGTTTAAGAGAGACAGGCAAAGAAATATTAGCCTTTAATGAAAATTCAATCAGAAGATACAAAGCTGCTTTTAGCTTTTGTCTGAGAAAGCACTTAGCCAGCCTTGAGTGAATTATGTAGCTTATGTAGCATGAATGGGCTGAATTAAAGCCATTAGAGCTGATGATAAACAACATTTATAATGCAAACTTATATCATAACACACCGCATTATCTAATTACACTCCACTCAAGCCTTTGTCTCCTTTGATAGAAGATTACTGAGCAAATTAGAAAAGTCATAAATTCATACTTAAGCATCAAATTGAAGAACGAGTTGTGATTAGGTATAAACTAATTTGTATTTTTTGCGTCTTCTCTCCTTTCGCTAATAGAACAGAATGGCTTGGAAATGGTGGAACGTCACGTCGATAGACAGCCGTACTGTCCCTAGATGCTGTTGCAGCAAGGGCAAAATGTCACGCAGGGAATGCCAGTGATACATTTGTTTTGACAAATCGAAGAGAAGATCCCCCCCCCCACCTCTCTCTCTCTTTCCTTTTTGCCTTCCGTATCCTAAATCTGACAAAGTTTTAGACTGACCAAACACATTTCATTGCTGTGCAGCCAGGAAGCTTCATACCATCAAGGTGAGTTAGCGTCAGAGGCTCACAGAGCTGTCACATTTCTTTTTCGCAGAGCCATTCTTCCCGTTCCTTCTCCTGCACAGATACTGGATCCTGCACCGCCACCTGATTCAAGTGAAAATACATAACATGGCTGCCAAAAAAGGAAGACTGCTGCAGGCAGTGTAGTGTTTAACTCCATTCTTTTAAAATCTCATTCTCAATCAATGAAGGCACTGGACCTTTAAATGATGTTGCAGCCATGTAAATCATTTAGACTCAGTTTGAAATATTCCCTTTTCCAGTCTGGAATGAAGATTTCTGAGAGTAGCCCATCATGTTACTTACTGGAAACACAAAGTACACTAATTATGTTACATCGCAACAGAAAGGTGTGTAAATATATAGGGCAAAGAACACTCTGAAGAAAGCAGAGTGTATACATGTGTGTAAAGAATGCAGAACTCCCAGAACTCATTTTATATTATGCAGATTCTGGGTTGAGGATTTAATGTATAAACATTAGGCCACAGATCTTTATCATCATTCCCAAACCTCACTCATTCTCTCTATATCATTTTATAACAGGACACTCAGGGAGCTGCTGCTATTTCCCTTATCTCAGTATCATCTTTAATGGTCATGAGTGACAACTTTAGCTGTTCTAAAGATTACAACATAAGTGCAATAACATCATGTTATTTATTTATACCTACATGCTACATTGCACCCTTTTAGGATCTGCAAACAAACAAACAAACAAATTAACAAACAAACATGCACCCTTACCAAATCCTCTTCAGTATTAAATATATCGTTATGGACTTCCATAATATGAGTGTTCAATAATTAACAAAACAGTATTAACTATTTTTGAACACTTCCCTGGCATCTGCTCGTTTCTGTGCAAATTCCTTTCAAATATTTCCCTATTTGTCGAGGTGGCAAGCTTGCTTAAGGGAACAGAAAGTCAGAAAATTAAGAGATGCATGCTCATTAAAAGCTCATTAACAGTGCAATATATCATTTTGTTTTTTTGTTTTTTTCATCTAAACTGACAATTACAATATATAAAAATTCACTTCGCCACCAATATTTACTATCTTCTTGTCCCAGTGGAGTTTTCTAACATTGTTAATTTACTTCAGACATTTCTCTTGCTTTGGCTTAGTTCATGGTTCTCCCATGGACCCACCACCTGTGGGAGGGGCAATAGGGGTCGGGTGCAATGTGAGCCGGGTAGCAGCCGAAGGCGT